>BPLR01002605.1:0-80581 GCA_021605095.1 Caerostris extrusa | reverse complement strand
TAATGTATAAAAATAAACAAAACTTATACCAATAAGCAGACGTTAGGTGGAGGGGGAAAGAAAAGTTGGGGAATGTAAGAGATTCACCACCCTGCCACTTCGTTATGCATTCGCTTGCAAAACAAATGAAGAAATGATGATAACCAAGTTTTATATTTATTCGTTTTTTCTAAGGCAGGGAAGAAATGAAATTATTATTTAATTAATAAAGAAGATTCCCAAATGGAAGGAATAGATTCTTTTTCTGTTAAAAAGTTAAATATGTATACATACTATTTTCATACCCTATTTTAAAAAACAATATTTCAATAGAATCTAATGCTGAAGGTTAAGGTGAAGCAATTTTCACAATATTAAGACAGTTAGAAATGTGAAAACGTTAAAGAAATTAATATTGTAATTAACTGAATAAATAAGTTAATAGGAAAAAAAAAAAAAAAAATTTTTTTTGACTTAATCAATTAAAAAATAAGAATTGAACTTAAATCTTCTGTTTGGAGAAAGCAAATGTGATAATGAATTAAAGTTCCACAATAATTAGTTGCTTCTTATGATATATATGTAATAGTCACAATTACAACTAACATCTTAAAAATGTGCTAATGATATAATAACACATCAGTTCAGTTAAAAATTATACGTTAAATGCATAAAAAATGTACATTTTTAAATGGATTCAAAATTTGAAATACAACACGAACAAAGATTCCATAAATTCTCAAGATCATTAAATTTGATTCAATTTTTGTCCAACGTTAATTTAACTCCGCCTAGTTCCTGGTATTGCAGTTTTAAACATAGTATACCATAAACAGAACAATTCAACATCAATCTTTTTGTGAAAGGAATTCATTTCTTCCTTTTGCTCAGAGACTGAGCCCCCTGCACTCTAATCCAAGGACTGATAGGGACCCAGAGGGGGTGACGTGACGAGGAGGCAGACGATCACGTGACTCATGAAATGAGCGGGACCGGAAACCGGTTCTGAAGTCAGTATCCGTCAGAACTATTGCGTGTCTGTGTCCCCCGGGTCCCTCATGTTCCCACCCTAGTAACACAATTGAACTACAGCAAGAGGGGGGATTTCGTGATAGTCCCTTGCATATGTCAGCGTTCAATACATAAAAATACATCAACGTTAAAAACATAAAAATTCATGACATTTTATTCAAATGAAAAAGGTTGAATGTATTCAAGAAATAACTTATTTTATTTTAATTTGATAAATGTATATTATTTCCCATTAAATAAATTTGAATTGATATTTTGTAGACAATTATAAAGGAGTAAAAAACCGTAATGTTTTTTTTTAATTGAATAGTTCGACAATAATATTTAATACTTTAATTCAGGGGTGGCCAACCCAAATGATCTTGCAGGCCACATTGGAAATGCATCATAACTTCGTGGGTATATAAAATTATATATCCCCATATTAGATATAGATCCACTATAGACGTTTTTAGAGTAAAAATTGAAACATAATGAATTATTATTATTGTGTTTACTATTATTCTTGCATGCAAACATAGATAATATAATGATGATACTAAACGCACATTGTAAAGAAATATGTAACACTAATAATGAAATATAAAAAATATATTAATGAAATAAATAAAAAAAAATTAAATCATTAAAAACTATTCGTAAGTGTTATAAAAATCTATTTTTGATCCTGTTGTTTCAAAAATGTGTTTTAATTCAATATTGTATTGTAAGTCAACCATTTGGAGATGTTCTGAGGCCGAGTCGATTTCAACATGAAAGGGAGAGTTTTTTTTTTGTATTTGGGAGAGAAAAATTTTGTTGTATTTGTCCAACTCTAAATTAGACAACTAATTTCGACAGTTAATTTTTGAATATATGGATGTACACATAATGTATTTTTTTAATACATTGGTTTTCACTACTTTGGCCATTATAAAGTAAATATATTTTGTAAAAAGTGTGATAAATCCCACGCAGGAAAAATGTTCTAGGCGGGCCGCGGGGTTGACCACCCCTGATTTAATTCATACCGAAAAATATTTTATAGTAAAGAGTCAAACATGAATGCAGCTGTTTGAACAATTGGCAATTTTTTTGCTTAGGACGAAAGGATTCGACCATCTTTTCTTCCATGACTATCTATCTGCACTTGAACTGTACCGGAATTTACCAGGTCAATGATGAGAGATTTACGGCATCGTAAACTTCACACAAAGATAGAAGCTTTTTTTCTCCTTCCTTTGCTAAAAGACATACTCAAATGTTAGGAGTCAAAAGAAACAGCTGAACTTATAGTTTAAATGATTCAGTAGGGTTAAAAATATCTGGGAAAAGAAATTTAAATCTAAACAGATGGCAACATATATGTCAAAGGCTCATCAGTATATCAAAATAAAAGTATTTATTCCGCAAAAGACAGTTGAAATGTTGAATTTATCTTTCAAAATAAGGAACCCTGTAGATTCTAAGTTCCAATCTTTCCTTCACATAAAAATACTGTATTGTACTTCATGAACAACACATGTCAACTGTTTCTTTAATGAATAATCAATGCAAAATATCTTATTTTAAACTTAAATATCATAAGCTATGTGTTAAATTTTAAGAAATATGGATAAATCAAATAGTAAAGCCACTACGTTGGCAAGGTTAACACATAATATTTTCAAAAAAGTTAGAGGAAAAGGACATTAATGCTATGTAACAACTATACTTCCACCAAGAATAAATCTACAGTTATAATATATATAACACACGCATAAGATTTTCTAGGACCTTCTTTTATCTTAAATTGTCTAGGAACAAGATGGTTATTATAATGACTTGCGACTATCTTATCAAGATCTCTAGGAGGGCCAGTTTGTGCATTTTATCGCATGTTACACTAGAAATATGGCTTTATCTCTCTCTATATAAGGTGTGTACCAAACTCATGCATCCAGGGGTGCCCCTCATGCTTATAAGGTTGAGAAGTTTTGGACAGCTGGCAAAAGCGAAAACACCCAAACATCCGTCATCACAAAATAGTTCAACAAGAGAAAGCTTTCCAGTTTTGAACAGGGCACAATATAATGCATTGCCCAGCTGGACGTACAAGAAGCATTGCCAGAGATGTCTGTAAATCGTCTATCTCTTCTGACAGGTCTTAAAAGGGACAGGAATCCCCCCTCTCAGAAAAAGTCACGATGTAGTTCATGGTATCTGTTTGCATTCTATAATTTGGATAGTTAGAATCTCCAGCTTTCGTATAATGCAAGTTTTCATGAAAACTAAGGAAGAAATTATTTAAACGCTTCTTCCACCATTATTGAACAATTAATAAATAAATAATATTGAGTATGCATGTTACTGGTGAGCGGCATAATACATTTCCAATATAAAATGTTTTCTCTCTAGCTATTTACGTTACTACAGGGGGAACTTGTCTCTAAAAAAGTTTTATTCAACGATAAAACTGTTTTTTAGACCCAGAAACAGTTATTATAGAAAAACTCGTTCATAAAAAAGTTTATTCGATGGTAAAAAACTGTTTTTTAGACCAAAACTCAATTTCAATTGATTACATCGATCACTACCTTACATTGCAGTACTTAAAATATTAAACGATACAGAATTATCACAATAAAATAAAAGCTGTAGAATAGTCTTACCTTCTGTTACATCCATATAAAAAAAAAAATAAGAGTAATCAATTGCATTCATTAAATATTTTGGAAATACAAAATTACTAAAAGGTACATCTTTTATTAGATGATATGTATATATCATAACAATTTGATTATTTCGATTTTAATCAAAAAAATATTTCTAGAATCAGTACAAGAGAAGTTACTATTATCATAACCTCTAAAACATATATCTGTATAGGACATATTTAATAATAATGAAGATGATAAGCTTTTTATCAATCGAAGTCAACAAAATTCTTACTATTTATTGCCGAATTTATATGTCCGCTTTTGAGGATTACCATGTCGATATAAATAAATTATATTATTATCATAACCTCATATAATAATCATTATCATAAGCTCATATACTATTATCAAAACCTCCAAAACATTTATTTGTATAAAACATATTTAACAATAATGAAGATGCTAAACGATTTATCAATTGAAGTCAACAAAAATTTGTACTATTTCTTGTTGAATTTATTTGTCCGCTTTTTCCGCGGATTTTTAAAACCATTTTTAATTTAAAATTCGACTAACAATCTCTACGAAAATAAATGTGAATTGTTGAAACTTTTCAATAAGCTAAAGAATTAAATTGACCTATTTTGAAGAAAATAATAAGTAAATTGAAGGCATGATTCACCCATAAGCCAGCTTGAAACACTAGGCAACAAAGCAACATACTTTATAGCGGAAATGAGGCTTTCAAATCTACCCATGTTACAAAACCTTGACAATAGAAGAGCTTAGCAGAAGCAAAACCAAAACATTAGGAAAAGATCAATTTACTCCCACGAAAAAGGCAGAAAGCATCCGCAATGAATGGCTGGGGACGCCATTAAAGTAAAATGCATCATGGCAGTGTAGATTCCTGGGGGTCCTTTATGGTTTTAAGTAGAGAAGTATGGCAAATCTAATATATCCCCTGCTGATTTAACGGCGAGTCAAAAATGGAAAATAGAGGGATATTATGCATTCAAATATACCCTCAATTTAGGATGAATCATTTTACGGCCCAAGCATTTAAAATAGTTATAAAAAAAAAAGCATTGGGGGAAATTCTAGGACAGAAAATATTAAATGTTTAGATTATTGCCTAACAGTCTGTAAGCAGTAAATATAATTTGTATCCATATGCAGTGAATTAATTCTTTTGAATGAATGCATGGTTCAAACTGTTGGGAAATAATAACAAAAATAACTATCAACAAACATCAGTCAATAAAATTTAGGGATATATTTTTAATTTAAGCATTAAATCATACATTTAATAATATATTAATATAATTATTATATTATTAACAAAATTTATCATTTGTTTCTGAAGTTAGAGCTTATATACACTATGCTTTGAATCTAGCAGTATGTTTTATTTCAATTCCCATACAATTTCCTGGCACATATTAAGCCAAAAGTTTTTTTTATATTTAAAAGAATCATAAAAAAATTCAAAATATTTTGTTTTTTTAGCTTGTGGCAGCAGCTCATAGAGCGCTGGTAATTTAGTGCCTTTTGTCATTTTTAAATTTAAAAAAAAAAATATTCTGATAACCCTTAACTTGGGTTTGTTATAATATATATTAAATGCAAGATAATAAACCAGTTACAACAAAAGTTTTGCTGAGGAAAATATAAGACAACCTCATAAATCATACATTTAGATTAAATGAAAGTTTCTACTTCATTGAACATATCATTGTATTGAATTTCGCTTCTTCAACATCATATTTATATAAAGGTTAGCCAATGGAAATGGTTACTGGAAGAACATTTTTAACTATGTATGAGTTCATGGAACTATTTCCCAAGCTATACAATTTTCCATTTACTAGACAAACCCAGAGCTGCATATCTGGAAGCATATCCTTAATGCTGAATGGCACATGTCTAATGTCGTGCACAAATAGTCCCGTTGCAATGCCGGAAGACAGATACATCTTCGGAAGTTCCTACTCCGAGTTCTGTCAACCATGAAATCTTTCCTCTTTTCGTCGATGGTGACATTCGTTTCGGTTATGAGTTGCTGACTCGGAGGAATGATACGATGGAAGGTTCAAGGAAATTAATCACGAGGAATGCTGAAAAATCATTTTTACACCAAATTAAATACTGACATTAAAAGATGCAAAAATAATATTTTTTTATTAAAAGGGGTTATTACATATCGACAGTTAAATTTAGTCGATAAGGAATTAATGATAATAGAAGGACCGTAACTAATGGTGTAGCATCAATTCTTAGATATTTAATTTGATATTGTAGGGTAAGGTCTAGTTAAATATAAATTTTTTTTTTTTTAGAGTTTTCTTTTAGTTGTATTGCCATATTAGAGTATCAGTTGGTTGTGCTGTGTCTGTTTGTGTACAATTTGAAGTCATTCTAAAAGAATATAAGTGAAACCACAAAATTCCTTTAAATAAAAAAATAAAAATCTGTAAAGAAGAAAAAAACTTAAAAATAAAATTTTCCTAATTCTATGAAAACGAAACATAATATTTTAAAGAATTATTAGTTAAACTCTTTGTAAAAATTATGATGTAAAAGATTTGATTTAGTTTGTCGCTCTACGATCATTTTTTACACATTTTAGGATAATTAGACCGGACCTACAGTTTAACGTGGATTCTGAACCACTAACAAACATCCATCCCACCGACCCTAAAGCCTTTGGTACTAAAGGCGAGAGAGCTAGCCAATTGGCCATCGGACAGCATAGTGTAAAGAACCGTGGAGCAAAAAAAAAGTTTACTTTATAGTTTATAAATTAATAAGGTTATTGTATCTGAAACAATAACCAAGTCGTTAAATTACAGTGATCGATTTTATGAAATTAGCATGTAAATTTGTTTTATAAACTCAATAATTCATTCATATATAACAAAGGATCAAGCAAATTACATAGAAAATTCTCCCAATAAAAATATAAAATTAAATTATAACAATTATACAGATTGTTAAGGCTAATATATACATTACTAAAAGAACTGATAGGTTATGTTTCAGGGAGTAACAAGTGACAAGTACAACACCCACGAGTAAACTTTCAATAAAATATGAATTATAGCAACTTCTTATGGTTCGTAATTCTAAATGTTACTTTTTTACCCTCATACTTCTTACAAACACGTTCATAATATATTCCGATGATTAAAAAAATTATCGTATTTAAGTTTATACTCTAAAAATTATTTTAAGTAATTAATCTTCCATCCACTGAAGAATATTTACAGCTAATTTATGAAAAATAAGGCATTACAGTAGTAAACAATCAACTTCTAAATGTTCCTTTACTATCTACTTTTCATCAATGGATTGTATCAAGTTCTTATCGTATTTAAGTTTATACTCTAAAAAATTATTTTAAGTAATTAATTTTCCATCCACTGAAGAATATTTACAGCTAATTTATGAAAAATAAGACATTACAGTAGTAAACAATCAACTTCTAAATGTTCCTTTACTATCTACTTTTCATCAATGGATTGTATCAAGTTCTTATCGTATTTAAGTTTATACTCTAAAAATTATTTTAAGTAATTAATTTTCCATCCACTGAAGAATATTTACAGCTAATTTATGAAAAATAAGGCATTACAGTAGTAAACAATCAACTTCTAAATGTTCCTTTACTATCTACTTTTCATCAATGGATTGTATCAAGTTTTGCGTGAAGATTTTTTTGTCTGCAATCAATTTTCTATCCATTAAAGAAACTTTTTGGTAAGCAAAACCTCAACGATGATCCACCCATTGCAAATGTCATAAATTAATAATATATTTAGCATTCACCATAAACGGAAGCCACATACATCTTCGGAAGTTGTACACAAGTTCTGCCAACCGTGTCAACTTCCTCTCATCATCATAGCGATGCTCGTGTTCGTCGTGTGCTACTATCTTGGAACAAATGACAAGAAGCACGGACCACTTTCAGTATGTATTGCATATTAAAGAAGCCTCAGTCCCATAAAGCCAGGACAATTGATGTCATACTTACTCAATTACGTAAAAAAGTAAAAAGAAAGAAATAAAAGGCCTTATTAGACACGCCAGCTGCGACAACACATTTTGTTAAGGTAGAAGCCCTTTACAGAACGAATATAGAATATTAATAGAATGTTCTTTAGTCCTGTTTGGCCGCTAGCAACTGGGATTGCTTTTTGTGTTCAATATACGTCTCACACACAAGTACTGTAGATATTATAATGCACCCACATGCTGCTGTTTTTTTATTTTTTTGTTGCATAATGTTTGATCGTGTATGTTCGGGCAAATAAATTGCCAAAAGCTTAGGAAAATGAATTTGATCGCAGATGGCTACGACACATTAAATGAAATTTAATTTGCACGGAGTGGCAATGGTAAAAACTAAAGCGCCACAAACAAGAACGGAAAAGAGAGAAATGTCAAAGTTTTGGTATGGCGTTTCTTATTCGCATTCTGTCGTCGATTCCTTTTTATTCAGGAGAAAATGGCGAGGAATGGATTTCGAAGCGCATCGTTGTGACAAGTTTATTGAAATTTAATTCGAGACAATGTGGATAACATTCAAACCTGCTTTCAATTTATTATATCATTTCTATTCAGTCAAACTTTTATACCTTCGTGGAAACTTACATATCTCTTCATCAATTTTCTTTGGATTCAATGAGGAGTAAATTTCTGAGTTCAGATTTTAAGATATTGGAAATTACTGTTTAAAAAATTTCTCAGATGCAATACAAGTTTCTCAATTTAGCCAACGTTTTTATTATATTGCGTTTTTTAACATTTCAGAAAAAATTGACATTTTGAGATTTTCATTATTCCATTGTTTTCTCAACCCATTTCTTAGCTCTTATTTTGCTATCCGAAACAAATGGACAATAAAACTTTAAAATAGATAATGGTGCAAATATTAACCTGAAAGATGGAAAGCGAATTGATGAATATTAATAATTTAAAACGAAAGAAAAAAAATACTAATTAAAAAGACATTTAATGCTGAAGAAAAATCTCAACACTTGAGGCGAACTTTAATCTCTTAAGGAATCCTTTAGCAGTCTTTGGTGATAAACCCTTAATCAGCCTTTGTGAATTCACATTAAAAATACTGAAACTAACCCGTATAAAGGTATTGGTTATTCACTCATTAAAAGAAAATCCATAATTATGTTGAAATGTATAATGTTTAAGTACCTAACGCTGGAAGGTTCAGTAAGATATTCCCCTGTCAATACTAATCCTTTCCAATGACTAGAAATATGAATAATGAGTTTAATCCTTTGTTTACCGCTTTTATGATTTGCATGTAGATAAATTGCTCAGCAATTAGCATTTGGTGGAGGCTATTTTACTCACCCAAATTTAATACTATAAGCAAAGCCATTGCTCAAACAAATTCAAATAGAAGTTCGTTTGAAGCAATTCATTATTCCTTACGCCTCATTATAATTTACAATGAATTTAGCGTTTGAATTTATTCTGCTTTCAAACCTGGAAAAGGCATACCTTGAGGGTTGAAAACGGAAGTCGGCTGCTGCAATTTATCACGTACTGCACTCCTTATGTGATCAACGAACTTGTAATATTTAGATTTCATCTAGACTTGCGTCTAATCGGCCGAGTGAAAAGTCGACATCAATGCTGGAGGCGCGTCTCACGAAAATTGAGTTCATTACTTTCCTCTAAATTAACGACTCCGTTATCTTTCTCTCCTCTTTTGCTTTGGACAACTAACAGCGAAAATGATTATTACTGGCAGTCTTGGCCTCGATTAATTATTAAGGAAAGGTAAAGTTGAGGGGGTAAATATTCAGAATCGTGACAAACAGTCGTTCTTATTGGTAGCGATTGGCTGAGTAGCCCCGACGGACACGAGGTAGGCATAATTTGGTCATGGAGGTCTAATGATGTTTGCACTCTTGATCCAGATATTTTTTTAATAAAAAGAAAGTTTCTTTTTAATACCTTAATTAGAATTTTAAATGGGAAAGTGCTGACATATTCTCTTTTAGTTGAATTTGTTTGGAAAAGTTAATACTTACTTCGGAAGCTCTATATTAGTTAAAAAACTTAGAAGTATATTACAGGTAGTTGTTGACTAACTGAAGATT
Organism: Caerostris extrusa; assembly: GCA_021605095.1. Taxonomy (NCBI): domain Eukaryota; kingdom Metazoa; phylum Arthropoda; class Arachnida; order Araneae; family Araneidae; genus Caerostris; species Caerostris extrusa. Next base: position 70,818 of record BPLR01002605.1, on the reverse strand, counting down.
GGTTTGTCGCTCTGCGGTCTGTTTTTGCACACTTTAGCCTAATTAGACGGGGACCTACAGTTGAACGTGGATTCCGAACCACTAACATACATCCAAGCTACCGCCAAGATTCGAATCTGAAGCTGTGGTAACGAAGGCCAGAGTGCTAGCCAGTTGCATAGCAGACGGCAGTTATTGACTAAAGACTGATCGATTTTATATTAGAATAAAAATAACAGAAATATCCCACAAAGAAAGAGTTATCCAATTGCAACGAAATTTTGAATGCAAATACTTCTCTATCCAGCATACAAATAACAGAATCTCAGCAACCAAAAAAGGAATACTTGGATATTCCTATAGCTTGGATATCCACAAGTTCCAAGCATCAGGAACATGTGTTAAAGATGGGAAATTCCAACTCATGGGCATAATAATTTCCATTCGAATTGGATTTCATCGACTCACTTTGAATGTATCAATAACTCGCACAGACATTCACATACAGTATGCAGTATGAGCGTATGCCACCATTTAAGAGAATGTGTACAATTTTTTGAGGAAGCAGGGTGGTCAACGAATAAAATGATCGTTCGATATTTGGAAAGAAGTGATGGTGATGGACTTGTTCAACTCTGACCCTCATTGACTGCAGCAGGATTGTTTTTGGAGTAGAATATTTTTTTTTTATTTTTATTATCAGTCCCGCTTTGAATTGAGCCCCGATAACCACGAAGACATCAAGTGGCATACTAACCTGACTATCGATAGCCAAGCAACCTATCCACCAGAAGTTATGGTCGGAGATGCCATTTCCTTTGAAAGCTGGTCCCTTTAGTTCTCAAGCTTTATAATAAGACGATAATAACCGAATTGTTTACTAAGGGTTTTTTTTTTTTTTTTTTTTTTTTTTGAACAAAAAAAGAAAGAAATTAAATTTTAAGGAAAAAATATTTATTATGGAAAATAATTATTCAATTAAATTTAAAAAAGAGTTCTGTTCTTCCCAACATACATTAGTTAAATAATTGTTTAAAACAACAATGTGTAAAAGTTAGAATGAATGTGTTAATTAAAGCGATTAAATATTCTTAAGGAGGAATTTCTTTTCCAACAGTAGGTTTTCACCTGAATAAAATAAGTAAAATAAGGAAGGAAAAAAATAAAACAAGATATCGATAGAAAATCACGACTGAATTATCAGAATATGAAGAAGAAATTTTCATGTGTGAATTTTCAGTGGTTAAGTAGCAGCAATTAAAAAAAAAAAAAAAATCTACTTGTTTAACTTACCTATACCAACCAATCTAACAGTTAACAGTGAAAAGTATTCTTGAATTATGCTTATCAATCAAAAATCAAAAGAGAAATTAGGTCTATTTGTCTGAAAAAGGAACCTTTCTTACAAAGAGAAAAAATGGCACAGATATTTTTTTTAAATTTGGATGTATTTAAAATAACTGAAATTCCTTTTCGATTTCATTTCCCTTTGTTTTCTTTCTTTTTCTTTTCAGTTTTTGATCTTAACTAGTACAATTTCTAATTCTACTTCGTGAAGCTTTAAGGTGGAACGGGGAGGGAAGAGATGGATCGAATGTAATTTATTTCTCGTTAAATTAGATATGAAATTAATTGAACTTCTTTATGAAATATCGAAACAAGGGCTCATTACAGACCTGATCCAAATACTTCATTCAATGATAAAATGTTTTCTACAAAGCAATTTAATTCGTGACAACAAAACTCATAAAGAATGCTTTTTCTATTTCGATCACTCTAAATTAAATAATTTAATGAATGATTTGTATTTAATTCGAAATAAGTAAATAAAAAAATTAATAATTTCTTAAAGTAGTTAAAGTATACTACTACCCAATTCTTATTTAACTAATGTATCTCAGTAGTGTATTCAGCAGCTTCGCTTTAGACATTAACACGCAAAGCAGGTCGTGGTAAACCGCAAGTAGTTCGTAAACTGCAACCCCACTTTGCAATAAACCACAATTCTAAACTGAATGATGCACTCCATTATCTTCTATAAAACTAAACACTTTGTCATTCATAAAATGGCTCGCTTATCTCAATAATCTTAAAGTGTCTCAGGTCTGAAGATAAGATGAAGAAAAAAGCCTCAAATCTAAGCAACCACAAATCAAGCAGCAGCAAAACGGTTACAATTCTTAATAAACATCTTTGAAGATGATGCAATTCGTTACTTACAACAAGACCAAAATTCTAGGTCGATCAAAATAAATCAGCTTTGTAATCACTGCGTCCTCATCAACCAGTTAAAGCAAATAGTTGGAGAGAACCGAGTAACGTATTCTAAATCAATGAATCTCCAGATGCAAATACGCTGGGGCTCTTCATAATAATTTTGAAACCTTAACAAATATCGGATCTGCTTCAGCTGCTTGAATGAGCTTATAGTGTAACATTTGTGTTTCACACTTTTAAGTATTATTGCTTTCTTATCCGTGGCATTCATTTTATTATACTACCAGCCTCTGTATCCCCTAAAGTGGGTAGTGATTTTATACGGTAATGGCCTCGTTCTACTTGGCGTCATTATACTCTGCTACAATCCTCAAAGCCTCGTTACAGCGCTTCCCTCATTCACTGAATGGCTAACATTCGCTACATAGCTTCACATTGGAGACGGAATGGCCAGGGTTTGTTCTCAAGATAAGAAATGGCACAAATTATTCAACTGCTCTTTGGCAAGCAGGAGTAACTTCTAAGTGCTCATTAATTGTTGAAGAAATGCTTTAAGTTGGAGAATTTATTCGACGGTTTTACAGTTTGATAAGATTGCAGGATCTCTTTTATTCTACCTAATGAGGTGGATTAATTTAAAGGAAACAAGCTATACAGCTTGCTTTTAGCAACTTCAAAACTATCTATGCATTCGGATGTAAGTAAGCTGAGAGTTTCAAAATTTAGTGAATGTTTCAAAGGTTCATTCAAGCACAAACTGTTAAACTTCTTCGTCACTTAGTTTTAAAAAATTACCTCACTACTTTTACATAAAATGGCGAAATTGCCAAATTTAGCAAATGTCAGTTGTTATCATCACGTTTCTAGTAGATGCTAAGATATTAAAAACCTATTAGTTTAACTATTAGAATTTTCAAATTTAGTGAATGTTTTACAGGTTCATTCAAGTAGACCCTGTTGAACTTCTTGGTCATTTAGTTTTAAAAATTACCTCACTACTTTTACATAAAGTGGCCAGATAGCCGACATTTACCAAATTTGGCTATCATCACGTTTCTAGTAGATGCCAAGACGTTAAAAACTATGCCACGAACGATATGAAGATCTAAAAATGTACATTTATAGATGTTCAAATATCGTGTAATATAAATAACTTCTTAAATGCCTTTTAACGTATGACAACATAAAAATTATTACATATCTCTAAAATTAGATCCATGAATATAAATTCATACATAACTAATATAGATGCAATTATTTCAAACAATTTGTTACTAATTATAAATAATTATTCATGATATATCATGATAAATAACTTAGGTAATTATTATATTGTGAATAACATTACTCATTTTATTTTAATTGTAAAAGATCATAAGCTATTAGATGTTAGGCCACAGAGGATTTCACTCCTTTAACTAAATCATGCTTAATAATATCTAATCCCACAAACAAGAACTAATCTTTTTGTAAATATTTGAATATTCTTCTTTGTATTCTTATCACCCAACAGACTCTGAACAACTACTCAAAAGAAAAACTAGTAATGCAACGCGAATATCCTTCTACCATTTTCATTACCAGAGAGACATTTATGACGGCTCAATGTATCTTTGTCATGGCCCCTTAAACTGTCGACAGCTCCCATTCTCATTCTGAAGTCTTTTCAGCAATGGACACATGCGTTTAATAAAAGCATTCATTGAGAGGGCGTCCATCTTCCTTTATTCCTCGCGACAACGTATTACTCGGGGTGATGGGCAATAAAATTATATATAGATTATTCTTTTGATTATGACCGGAATCTTTTTTTCAGGATTAGATGAGAGTCATTCCGTCCGGCCAACCGTAAGGACAGAGAAGCATTAAACAAAAAGAGAAAGGGGAAATGAGTCTGTTATGTTTGCTTCTTTGGTCGCCATGGAAGAAAAGTACACAGAGATGAAATTTTTCCCACTCCAATACAAGTTGTTGAAGGTCTCGGCCCATTTCAAATAACGAAAAGGGAAAGGAAATCGGTAATCGGTAGTTTAATCGTTAAAGCGCCTGGCTCAAGTTTACACCACTCGCAATTCGAATGTTTGCTAGACAGATTTTGTGAACTAATGTCCTCACTATTCCATACTTTGGATATGTTGAGGCGATAAGTTAATTGCATATGGCAAAATTTAATAGCAGGAAAACTATTAAGAATAACCGAGCAACATAATGAATCTCGCCCTCAACGAATTGGAAAAAAAATGAGAAATTTACATGATAGGGAATAAATATAAACAAAAGTTTATAATTTGCAGATGAATTTTTTTATGAAGTTTAAATGCCATTGTATAACTTGAATATAAAAAAAAAATATTGTTTACTGAATCCACAATATCATTGGTTTCGGGAAAAATGGGGAATTTACATGATAGGGAAATATTGTTTACTGAATCCGCAAAATTGTTGGTTTCGGGAAAAATGGGAAATTTACATGATAGGGAAATATTGTTTACTGAATCAGCAAAATTATTGGTTTCGGGGAAAAAAAAAGGAGAATTTACATGATAAGGAAATGTAAACAAAAGTTTATAATTTGCAGAAGAAGCTTTTTGTTAAGTTTAAATGCCATTGTATAACTATTATATATACTTGTTACTAATATATATATTGTTTACTGAATCCACAAAATTGCTGCTTTCGGCATATTTTCACATTTAAACCTTTTTGCTAATGTACTTCATTGCAAAAATAATTTTTTTTAAATGTATATACAATCTTGTCTAAATAAAACTACTTTTCAATATATCAAAACGTAGAACATCCATTAAATATTAGAATCAAATTCATTTTCATTTATCCTAAATTAAAATCAATTTAACTACAATAAAAATTCAATTTTACAATTTTCTATTCCATAAAACGTCAAAAAGAGATTGAAGTAGATTCTAAAACAGGAAAAGTTCTAGTAAATAAAATGTTGATATCTTCTGCATTTTTATCGTTCCATTAAATAGCCGTAAAGGAACATTCGATTTCCGTCCTAAAAGAAAAAACTCCTCGAATTGGACAATCTTCAAGTGTTAATCCCCTTCGCTTCCCATCCGAGAGATAATTCCTTTAATTCATAGAAAGTGTCTTATTCTAAATTAAAATCAATTTAACTACAATAAAAAATTCAATTTTACAATTTTCTATTCCATAAAACGTCAAAAAGAGATTGAAGTCGATTCTAAAACAGGAAAAGTTCTAGTAAATAAAATGTTGATATCTTCTGCCTTTTTATCGTTCCATTAAATAGCCGTAAAGGAACATTCGATTTCCGTCCTAAAAGAAAAAACTCCTCGAATTGGACAATCTTCAAGTGTTAATCCCCTTCGCTTCCCATCCGAGAGATAATTCCTTTAATTCGTAGAAAGTGTCTCTTGAGATTTTCACAGTTCCAAGGATACATTCGAAATATCTCGGGCGTTAAAAATTAAATTTCTCCCGTTTTTCCAATTACGGCGCGGGTCTTTTGCCAGAGCAAACACTCCGTTTAACGGCGCGTTTTCCTGTACCACGTGAAATGGGATTCCTATTTGAATTGCATAGCATCGGAAAAAGTAAAAAAAATAAAAAAAAAAAAAAGTACCCGTAATTACACGCTATTAAACCGCTTTCTCGTTATTCCCTAACGGGGAATTTTCTCCCCCATATTTTTCCCCGACCGTAGGGAAAGTTCCCTCTTATTTTCCCCCAAGCCTGACTGGCAGCAAACCCATTTTTGAAGTATTTTGGAATAAATTAGTTTTCCTGGAGATCTTTCGAAGCTAAATGGAATAAAGGATGACTGGCCATGCACCAAATCTGTAAATATTGGAAAACATAGCGGAAATTTTGAAAATTCAAGGTATAAAAAATAAAACAAGAAAAAACAGGGTATCTATCGCATCATTTTTTAGAATTGTTATTTATTTTATCAAAAACTTGAACGAACGCTACATAAAGGGTGTGTGATTCAGCCTTTGCTTCACCAAAGCGTAAGCGAAAGGTTAATCCATTTTCGTAAGAAGAGGGCCTCTTAGAAAATCTAATTAGATGAAAGGAGCCGAGCGTGAATATTTAAGCAAATATATGGTTCAAGTCTAAAATTTAATGGACTTATTTTCTTATATGCCTCGTAAATATCAAACACATTAAAGGGAGGGGGTTTATTAAACCGTCTACAGTTTAAGTAAACATAGTTGGCTTAAATAAAAAAAAAAATCATCAATTAATAAGGAGCCGTTTCTTTAAAGTTTTAATGTGATTTACACGAAATATTTGCTTCAAATTTACAGTACATAAAGTCTAAGTTTATAATTAAATTTGCTTAGAGCTTAGGAGCAGTATATTGCAACTTTTGGAAACTAATTTTAAAACTCGGATCTTTTGAATTGAAATTAAATGCCAAACTATTTATAAGTTATAAAGATATAAACTAATAATAAGTGGTAATTTTCAATGAACGTAAATGCTAAATTATTTATATAAATTTTCTACACTAATATGATTAAGTAATAATAAAAGAATAAGGAAAAAAAATTAATTGGCCGATATACAAATTAATCATACAGTTTAGAATTTAATATAAAAACAAATCCCATAACAGCAATCTTAATCTAATAAATAAAAAGTATTAATAAATCATACTCAATCAATAAATTATGTTAATCTGTTATCGCACAAAATTGAAAAAAATTAAACTGAAACTGAATTCCAAATGATTTTATAAAGCACGTAAAAAATAATAAAATAAAAATACAGAATTCCAAACGATTTTATAAAAATGCACGTGAAGAAAATGGAAAATAAATAAATAAATAAATTAAAAATTTAGAATTCCAAACGATTTTATAAAAATGCACGTGAAGAAAATGAAAAATAAATAAAAAAAAAATTAAAAATTTAGAATTCAAAACGATTTTATAAAAATGCACGTGAAGAAAATTAAAAAAATAAATAAAAATAACAATAATAAATAAATAAAAATAACAATAATAAATAAAAAATAACAATAATAAATAAAAAATAACAATAAATAAATTTTGTAAAAATTTTGTAAAAAAGCACATGAAAGGATTTTAATAGAAAAACACATAAAAGAAATTTAAATAAACGAATAAAAATAATTCGTGAAAGAAATTTTAAAAATAATAATAAACCAATAAGAAAAGTTGAAAGTGGTTCAGGACATCGCTGACACACTCTGTTCAAAACAAGACCCGTATATTTTATGAGTAATAAAGTGCAGATGATATTTTAGGATATATTCTGACTATATTTTAATGTCATAAGGTTTTTCTGCTTGCTAAGAATCTTGCTTATTTCCATAACCTTATAAATTGTGTTACATTAGAGATTCATATAATTAAGTAATTCAAAATGGCTTATAAATACCCAAAACGTAATCACAAAGTATACCCAAAAGTGACAAGTAAATTTTCTCGACGTTTATTTGAAATGTACAATAAAAACAAATGTTTATTTGAAATAAAAACAAATACAATATGAACTTGCATGATATAAATCAGTATAACTAACATGAAATTCTTGAAAATAACTTTTAAATTGAATATTAGATTTGAATTTTTAATGGAATTTAGAAATAAAAAGATTTAAAATTTTTAAAGTTGTGCAGATTTATTTTACTCAGTGCAGATTTATAATATTTAAATCATGAATTATAGAATAGTGTAAAAAAAAAAAAAAAAAAAATTTTTTTGCAAGACTTAACTGCTTAGATAATTAGGACTGAATTGAAATTCATTCAAATATAACTATAAAAAATGCTAAAAGAAAGTTATTATTTTTAAAGAAATAGTTTAGGGATTAATTAGAAATTTTCTTTTAACCCTGACAAATACTGCAGTTACAATTAATCTAATTCTTAAGAGTGCCCAAAAAGAATTGAATTCTTCAGCATTCTCCGCTAATGTGGTTGCTATGGAGATCTTCAATCAGTCTGATCTTTTAATGATAAAAAAAGTAAGAATTCAAGTAAAAGAAAGAATGAAACACAGGCAAGAGGAAACTGTTCGTCTTCCCACAAGACAATTCTAGACAAACTTTTTTTAAATACAATTATTAAAAAAAAAAGTTCAGAAATTTTTTAATGAATAAATTAAAAATATTTTAATGACTATTTCATTTAAGTTATATCATAAATAAATAAAAATACTTCACAAAAATAATTTTTAAATGCTTACTCCAAGAAATTCAAAGCTTATGTAATAATTAACTGAATTCTTAATCTACAATAGAAATTCAGAGCTTAGTGCTTAAATAACTAATTGAATTCTCAATCTACAATAGAAATTCAAAGCTTAGTGCAATAACTAATTGAATTCTCAATCAACAATATAAATTAAAAGCTTAATGCAATAACTAATTGAATTCTCAATTTATAATAAAATCTGTCTTTGCATAAATGTAAAATATGGATGAATTTTACTTAAACCAGTATTCACTACATCCATACTTTATTGGTTATGATTGATTAATTTTCATAACTTTACAGCAATAACTAACTGAATTCTCAATCTATAATAGAGATTCAAAACTTAATGAAATAACTAATTGAATTCTCAATCTACAATAGAATTCTCAATTTATAATAAAAATCTGTCATTTCATAAATGTAAAATATGGACGACTTTTATTTAAACCAGTATTTACTACATCCAGATTTTATTGGTTATGATTGATTAATTTTCACACACTATACAGGTTCTTTAACTATTCATATTAAATTTTCTCCAAAAATAGTTTTTTTGTTGACGAGCTACTAATTTTCAACTATTTGAAAATAAATCTTGTAAACTATAGAAGCGTTTTTTAAGAGAAAAAAATGCTATTCTTCAAATGATTAACATAGTAAAATTAAACAACAAATTAAATTTCAGTTTAAAATCTACTAACATATCCATAAGGTTCAAACTTCAAACAAAAAACTCGGATTTATATCATTTTTTAAATTCAATGAATAAAATTTTTCTCAAAAAGAACTGAAAATGCAATTTTCCTTAAAGATCGATTAAAAAAGAAAAAAAAATTATTGTGAAGATGATATCTCGATGCACCCACTTTAAAAAAAAAAAAAAAATACGAAAAACACTGCCTGGAATGCTAAAGTGGATAAAGAAATAATAAATAGCACCCCCTTGTTGTGCATTTTGAACATAAAACCGAATTAATCTTTTATTTTCAAAAACAAACCAGGCAATCAAAAAAAAAGAGGAAAAATAAAACGAACTCAATTAACTCAAGACAGTCCTATGAAGTCGGGAAATTTATATGTGCATGATGTCGCCAATCTATTGAAGAAGCTAATCTATTGGATCTATTTACGACATGCGACACTGGGCTCCAGACTGTCTGTCTACCACCATCCAATCTCTGGGTTATATCCCACTCTCCGATGTTGTATTATGGGACATTTCAGGAGAGTTGCAATTCGTCTCCAGGATTCAGGACAATTTTATGATCTTTTAGTCGTCTCTCCTGGAAGCGAAAAATAAGCTTATGCCAATCATCTCCATAGAAACTCTAATGCAGCATATTGTGCGCGGGGGTGGACCTTGATCAACTTCAGAAACTAAGGCGCAAAAATTATTTACTTTGCAAATTCTAGCCGGAGAAAAAAGGAAACATTGTACCCTTTTTCAGCCCTTGTTTACTTCCCTTGTTACGTTTGTATCATTAACGACAGCAATTCTGAGATGCTGTCAAAACAAGCTTTTGCAGATAAAAGAAAGTTGGGAACATTTTATGATGTTAGTAGTGGCGTAATTCCAAGAGAAAAAGGGAAAGATTATTTCCGTTGGATGTAAATCCCTGTCCTTTTCTTATTTAATAATTAATTCCACCAAACTTTACGGAGTACTTTAGTATTTTATTTTATTGTAGTATAAATTTTTGAATTTGTTACTTTTTCCTGACCTTCACATGAATATATGTTTTTTTTCTAAAAGCTAGACTATAAAGCAAAAATAGCTTTTCCAATATTGTTCATGTTAAATGTGCCAAATCTCCTATAAAAGAATATTAATAAGAAAAGAATTAAAGAATATTATATTTTACTTCAGTGAAAATTTTTAAATTTGTTATTTTACCTTGACCTTCACATGAGTATGTTTTTTTCTGAAAGCTAGACTATAAAACAAAAATTCTTTTCCAATATTGTTCATGCTAAATGAGTCAAAACTTTTATAAAAATATTGATATGAAACGCTCAAACTGACTTAGTGATAAAAGCTAACTTTTGACTCATTATATTTGTTAACTGGTATCGTACAGGAATAGAGATATACACCTTACCAAACTTATTTGAGCATATAATACATTATGTTCATTCATTGTAATAGTAAAGTGGTTATTTTATCCTGACCTTCAGGTGAGTATGTTTTTCTAAAGTTAGACCCGTATATAAAAAAAAATTCCAATATTGTTTACGTTAAACGTACCAAATCTCCTAAAAATGAATATTAATACAAAAGCTAAAACTGATTTAGTGATAAAAGCTAACATTTTGATTCTTTATATTTGCTAACCAGTATTATACACGAATAGAGATATACACCTTAACTTATTGACCATATAATACATTATCATTATGATCATTCATTATAATAGCAAGTAAATCAAATATGTGAACTTATATTTCGTAAATTAACATGAAATATTTGGTTTTTTTTTTTTTTTTAAGGAAAATGCCTTGGAACTTTCTTAATAATAATTATACTAAAAGAATAAAGTGTATAAAAATTTCTTATTCATTTTATCTAATTTTTTTTTTTTTTTTTAACAGAAAGGCATTTTTGGAAAACATTTTAAATTACCAGAAACTAAATGTTTTATTTTATGCAATTTCTAATGAAAATAGTTTAAATTTTAATTTTGACAAAAATTTATTTAAAGTATTAAAGGATGATAAAAATCATTAGAACGATTGTGCAATGTATTCATACATAAAATGCAAATCATTCTTACAGCGTTTAATTCTCCGAAATAACTTTAAAGAAACATTAAAACTCTGAAAACATAAAAAGAAAGTAATTAAAAAAACAACTAGGAACAGAATAAAGCCTTTTATTCTGTTCCTAGTTGTTTGTTTTGAACAGATTTTTTCAAATTTTGAACAGATTTTTTTCAAACTTTCTAAACTTACTTCTGAGCAATTTCTTCCACATTCTACTTTTTTTTTTCACATATTTATATACACATTCTGTTTTCTTGCTTTTTTAAGACACAAACCATAATTGAAAACTTAAAAATTTAAATTAAAAATGAACACAGAATATTTGCCAAGAACAAATGTTTCACTTTTTTTTAAAGTCACAATTTTCTTCCAAGATTTATCAAATAATGGGGGAAAAAAAGTTTCTGCAATGAAAGTTTTACTTAATGTTTTGTTAATATTTAAATGGTAATATAAGACCATAGGTTTGTATACAAATTTGCAATGATATATGATTTTAATGTTTTGTTAATATTTAAATGGTGATATAAGGCAATAAATTAAAAAAAAAAAAATTGCAATGATACATGATTTTAATATTTTTTTTTTTTTACAAATGAATTAATTCTATACATAAAAGTTCCTTTCTCAAAAAAATTTAAGTTATTTCTAACATTAAGTTTAGTTGAGAAAGAAATACGAATTATGGCTTCATAGTATTTGAAAAAATGTACAATAAATAACATTATGAATAAAAATAAATAAGTAAATGTGCTAAACTGTATTTTTTCGAAATACTTCCAAACCAACTGCTTAACAAAGAGAGGAAAAATAAATGGAAAATACCGTTAAAATAATCCAACCTCAAAGGGGCCATTTTATTAACACACACAGAAAAAATAAAAACAAAGGATAAATATATTTTTCACACTTTTCACGATCAAAATTCCACCATGAAAATACCTACTAAATGCAAATTTCCAAATTCATTAAAGAACATGCGAAAACGGGAAAACCTAAGGGCTGAATATAGCCGAAATTTTTCTTGCAGCCTTTAAAGCCGCAATCCACCCCACTACCCATTTTCGCTTATATATATTTATTTTCTTCGGTCTTTCAATTGTGAAGCGTGAAACTGCGTTATGCTTGGCCGGGCACTTGAGAAAATACCATCCAAGGGGTAAAAACGCAAAATAATCCCAAGAATTTAAAAGAAGGAAAATCAATTCCCCGGCTCGAGCTCCCATATTAATTGAGAAGCCCCGCTCCTATTTTTGCGTTTATTACTTTCTCCGCCCCAAAACCGGACCATTGTGAAAATTTTCCTGAAGAATTCAAGAAAGTGGAATTTTAATTGGGCACCGGAAACCATCGAGTAGCGGGAAGGATTCTAAAAAGCGGCAAGGCCTTTGCCATTTACAATTCAATGAGTTGAGTCTCAGAATAAACAACTAGATAGTACAATGGGATTTCTTTTCAAATTTTGCTTTTTGTCATTCCTTTTAGGAATTGCAGTTAGGATTGTCCCCCCCCTGCATGTTTGTGGTGCACTGTTTTTGCCCACCGCCTCTAACAGTAATCATTAACGGAGTAGAAGATTGGGTTAGGGCTTTAACAATAATATGTGTAGGTGGTGAATAGGGGTTTCAAAAACCCTTCCTTTAAAGTAAAATATAGAAATTCTATTGTTTAGGAAGAAGAAAAGTATCTTCAGAATATTCTCTATGTAGATATATATATATATATATATACACAGAACAACACAGGTTTAATGAAAGATGCACAAGATGACGTCTATTTAGGCGATGGAAGCAAAGTAATTTAGGATGGTGGAACTTATTTTTGTTGCATAGCAATGAGAGAATTTTACTTTTACATGCAGTTCGTAATACATACTCAACCCATCTACATTATTACTACATCCATTATTATTATGAGCTAATCTACATTATTAATATATCCATGTTTATCATTAACTAATCTGCATTATTACTACATCCATTATTATCATTAACTAATCTGCATTATTACTACATCCATTATTACCATTAACTAGCATGTGTATTACTACCATTAACTAATCTACATTATTACTACATCCATTATTACCATTAACTAACCTGTGTAGGTGGTATACTTGTGCATAGGGGCTTCCTTTAAAACTTTAAAATTAAATATAGATATTCTATTATTTAGAAAGAAAAAAAAAAAAAAAAAAAAAAAGAAAAAAAGTTCTTATGAATGTTGTCTATGTAGATATATATACAGAACAACAAAGTCTTAATGAAATATGCACAAGATGATGCCTATTTAGGCGGTGGAATCAAAGTAATTTAGGATGGTGAAACTTATTTTTGTTGCATAGCAATGAGAGATTTTAAAATATATGCTTTCTAATACATATTCAACCAATCTATATTATTACTACGTCCATTATTATCAGTAAAACTAGCATGGGTAGTATTAATACTTGTATAAGCTTAATTAACAATGACATAACCATCAAACTATCAGCTTGTAAGTAAAGTGACACAAGTAAAAAAAAACACTCATGTCCTTTACTTGTAAGTGTGCGATTTATTATGCAAATGGGCTCATCATATCATTATTAAACTAAACTATAAGAAATTTAACAATATTACTATATATATTAATAAATTTTTCATGGAAGATATTCTATATACACAGTATTGCAGATAATATTGTAAAAGCAATATTTTATATGGGGGGGGGGGGTCAACAAGGGGTTTTAACTACTCCTTCTCAACATGTACCTCATATCATCATTTTACTTTTTTGTTTTTCCTGAATCGTGTAATATATTAACTTAGTTCTTAATCTGATGATTGTGTACTATAAGTTGGCCTGTTGTCTACATACAGATTTATATGCCTCGTAAGATTTTATATCAGATTTATTTAACATAAGACTATCATGAATCTAAGAGATATTCTAATCAATATATTATTGATAAGGAAAGCTTTATGAAGGTTATTATATATTTAATACAAGTTTCAGAGATTTTTGAAAATCATTCGAAATTAAGAAAAAAGTTTTTACGTCCCAGACTTCATTTATTGATAGGTAACATTTTAATTAACAGTTCAACTGTGAAACGTGAAGGAAATGGCATTTCATACCAAAAATGTAATTATGAATGGGAATATCATAATTATATTCTAGTCCCGTCTTTCTCTATCTTCCGATCGCCTAAGTGGAAAATTAAACATTCTTCTGCAGTGCGGTATCTTAGTTTTCGGGCTCATCGGAACCACGGAAGCGAACAGAATTCGAAAGAAATCCTAGAAGATAAAAAAAAAAAAAAAAAGTCTTCCGTTTTCTAATTTCCGCTCTGGCCTGAATGTTCCTACATAATCTTGATAATGTTTTGGCGGTTTTAGTTACAGAGGCTGTTGAATTTTTTTAAGAGTCTTTGCTAAAAGATATCGACATCGTCAACAAAAATCGGGATTAGAAAACTGTCTCCAGTTAATAGGAACTTGATATTTAATTAGACAATTAAATTGCAAGAAGAAATAAGAAATAAAAAAAATGAGTTCCCCAAAGTTATTAAAATAAAGTAATTTCGATTATATGCAATTTTCAAACTTTTGAGTATTTGCTTTTTTAGATAGCTGGTGTGATTTTTGTCTTTCAAGAATAAGAAAGGATACGAAAAAATTGAAATTCAAAAGAAATTAATTATCTCCTAAGTAGCGAGTCCTATCTGTGATCTCTGGAGAGGACGACACGCCGAACGTACCTCGGCTATTATCTGTTTTGAATATGCACTTTCAAAGTTAATTAAAGGTTTTTAGAGAGTTTGTTTCAAAAAGAGAATTATGAAGGTCTGGATATACTTCAATTTTAAAGTTTTGAATCCCCAAAAACGACAATAAAAATATATACAAATATTCTGAATCTCATCACTGTATACTGCAAGTTACCCACATACAGATTAATATGTCTCGTTCGATTTTATATCAGATTTATTTAAGGTAAGTCTATCATGAATCGAAGAGATATTCAAATCAATATATCACTGAGAAGAAAAGATTATTATATATATATATATTTAATACATGTTTCAGAGAATTTCAAAAATCATTCCATATTAAGGGAAGAAGTTTTTACATCCCAGACTTCATTTATTGATAGGTAAAATTTTAATTACAAGTTCAATTGTGAAATCTCATTCGGAATTTTGTATTATATTAACTTAGTTCTTAATCTGAATGTACACTACAAGTTACACTGTTGTCAACAGGCACATTTATATATCTCGTACGATTTTATATCAGATTTATTTAAGGTAAGACTATCAAGAATCGAAGATATATTCTAATCAATAAATTATTGATCTATGAAGATTATTATATACATATACATATTAAATACAAGTTTCAGATATTTTTGAAAATCATTCGAAATTAAGAGAAAAAGTTTTTACATCCCAGACTTCATTTATTGATAGGTAAAATTTTGATTAACAGTTCAACTGTGAAACGTGAAGGAAATGGAACTTCATACCAAAAATGTAATTATGAATGGGAATATCATAATTATATTCTAGTCCCGTCTTTCTCTATCTTCCGATCGCCTAAGTGGAAAATTAAACATTCTTCTGCAATGCGGATCTTAGTTTTCGGCTCATCGGAACCGAACAGAATTCGAAAGAAATCCTAGAAGATAAAAAAAAAAAGTCTTCCGTTTTCTAATTTCCGCTCTGGCCTGAATGTTCCTACATAATCGTGATAATGTTTTGGCGGTTTTAGTTACAGAGGCTGTTGAATTTTTTAAGAGTCTTTGCTAAAAGATATCGACATCGTCAACAAAAATCGGGATTATAAGACTGTCTCTAGTTAATAGGAACTTGATATTTAATTAGACAATTAAATTGCAAGAAGAAATAAAAAAAGTAATATAATTTTTTTTTTTTTTTTTAAAGTGAATTCCTACTTTTTTTTTTTTCTTTATATACGAAAAGTCCTTTATATAAGGAAGTCCTTTAGAAATAATTTTCATTCATTTTTTTAAGTTTATCTGGCGCCATCTAGTGGTAGATATATACAACTTAAATCTAAAAAGAACTAAAATTAATTAAATTTAATTACTGAATTAATATTTGAAAAAAAACTGTATTAACATCAAGTGTCATCCGCTACAAGTTAAAAAAAAATGTATTTGAACTTGAGTGGATGAATAAAAAGTATTTTAACAACGATTGAAAATTTGAACAAGATATATATAGGAGAGTGTGAGCTAATAGAAGAAATTGAAAATGAGTTCCCCAAAGTTATTTAAATAAAGTAATTTCGATTATATACAATTTTCAAACTTTTGAGTATTTGCTTCTTTAGATATCTGGCGTGATTTTTGTCTTTTAAGAATAAGAAAGGATCCAAAAAAATTGGAAATTCAAAAGAAATTAATTATCTCCTAAGTAGCGAGTCCTTTCTGTAATCTCCAGAGAGGACGACACGTCGAACGTACCTCGGCTATTATCTGTTTTGAATATGCACTTTTAAAGTTAATTAAAGGTTTTTAGAGAGTTTGTTTCAAAAGAGAATTATGAAGGTCTGGAAATACCTCAATTTTGAAGTTTTGAATCCCCAAAAACGACAATAAAAAAAAAAAACCTCCTAATTAAAAGAGGGAGCTTTTTGTTATAATTAATAGCTCACTGCGTTTTTTGAAACAATGGCTGCGATACATTTTAAATGCGTCCATTGCTCATATTAAGAACTTAAATCATTTCATTTGTATTTATGCAATTCTAAATAGGTACAGTCAACTTCTTTTATGATGCTGACTATGAAAGAGAATATTTTTAACAATTAACAAGGCAGACAATTTTAACAATAAAATTGCTTCAGAATTTTTTTTTTTAGCTTTATTATCCCACAGGATTTTTATTTATTTATTATTTTTTTAGCTTTATTATCACACCGATTTTAAATTTTTTTTTTTTTTTTTTTTTTAGCTTTATTATCACACCTACTTTTTAATTTTTTTAGCTTTATTATCACATCTATTTTTTAATTTTCTTAGCTTTATTATCACACCGATTTTTTAATTTCTATATTTCTTTTTAATGTATACAAATCGAAACTTGGGGAATATGAAAAATTACTTCTACAAGGTTATTTTTATCTTTAATTTATCTCTCTGTGTGAGTAAATGAAAGTTGATAAATGGAAAGAAAAATAAATACCATGGTTGAAAATTCACACCCACAATTGAAAAGTCATACAGCGATTCACATACAGTTGAACAGTTTCGTTTGAGAATAAAGCTTACCTGCAAAACAAAAAATTACAATCATGAGTTATTTCATAAATATACAAAACATATAAAAGTTCACATAGAACAATTAAAAAATTACTGCATACAATTTTAAATTATAGTCGCATACTATTTACACATTGCTCCAATTGCTCCTTTGTATTAACTTTATTTTTGATTAGATAATACATATCAATTTACAAACAAAGCATTTTGTATATTTATACTGTAGATTTAAAAAAAAGTTTGAATCGTGATCACAAAGTTATTATTCTCTGAAGTAAACTGCAAATTCTCATAGATTTCTTTCATTGCTTAAATTGAAGTGAAGACAATATTCCATATTTATACTATCATATATATATATATAAATGAAATAGAGTGTGGCATTGTTAGAATATAATTCCATCCAATATTTTACATCGCTCACTACTCCCCCTCCCTCCAGATTAACCCCTACCAAGAAGCTGCAACATTCCCAGAACAAACGATCCTCTTAGAAAATATTCTATTATAAATAGCAATTTATATATATATATATATATATATATATATATATTATATATATATATATATATATATATATATTAACATATTATTTTTTAACATTTATTTTTTAAGAATGTATTTTAAATAGTAGAGTGTGATATTATTAGAATATAATCCCATCCAATATTTTACATCGTTCACTATTTTCATCCCAGATTTAACCCCAACCAAACTGCTGCAGCATTCCCCGAACAAACGATCCTCTTAGAAATTCTATTATAAATAGCACGCACCATTCCCAGACAAGTAATAAAAGCCCAAGAATTCCCACATGCGACACCACTAACATGCAACTTAATTTCTTCATTCACGCCATATTCCCACTTGAGAATTTCCAGCATTCTGGAAGTACCCCAACCAACTAAAAGCAACTGAGATCTGTTCATGAAGATGACAAAATAACGCTTTCGCTCCAGTAGTCTTTTCGACATTTCAATTCCCTCCACCCCCAACCCTTCATATAACCACCCGCACCACCCTTTTCGAAACGAAAAATATTTCTCAATCGCAAAAGTCCTTGCGTAATTAATTGCTAACGAGTCATTTGGGGGAACGATTATTAATTAGCATGCTAATCGTGGGAGCGATTAACGCCTAAGAATGATGAGCACTGGTTATGCGGGTTTACAGAGGTTAAATAATATATTAATACTGGATCAAAAGACAATCGTCATTCGCGCTCAACTAATGGATTTTCTCTTTGATATTCGGTGCACCGTAACTGGATTCAAATCTGGAAAGGTAAATGAATTTCGGCATGAAATATTTTCAGGCTGGTGATATTTAGAATTAAAATCTGTAAGCTTCATTTTAATTCTCAATTTATTGCAATGCATTGGTTATGTCTCGTTATGGCATGATCAATATATTGATGAAAACAGTAGGAGAATTTAACTAAGATATGATTTATTGATATGACATCTACGTTCGTAACACATTTATTCAATTGATGTCAGTTTGATAACATACTGTACCATAAATGTAACATTTTGAAAACTGCTTACAAAACAAACATTAAATTAGCATTCATCTTATTGAAAATTAATTTAGAAAATATGTAAAGAATATGTAATATCGAATGAGCTTTTTAAATAGAGATTTAATTCTGACATGCTTAACAGCAAAAGTCGCCATCCACCAAATATAATATCATGAATAATATGCATAACACCAATTAATTTATTAAAATGTAGTATATTTTACATTAGATTTCTATTTTGATAGTAGTTTCTTTTGAGCTTTTTAAATAGAGATTTAATTCTAACATGCTTAACAGTAAATGTGGCCATCCACCAAATATAATATCATGAATAATATGCATAACACCAATTAATTTATTAAAATGTAGTATATTTTACATTAGATTTATATTTTGATAGTAGAAAATGACTTGAATGTTTGATCTCTCTTAGAAATTATCAAGCTCTTATAAATTGTGATTTTCCCCCATTTAAAAAGTACGTTTTCTAGGTTAATATGAAAGGTAAATTTTCTAGGTATTTTTCTTGGTTATTGTGAAACTGAATATCAATCAAAATTATTAAACAAAAATGTAATATTGTAATATACAACAAATAATATGAAAGTTATGATAAATGGAGATTTCAAAACATAAGCGTGATTCAAAACCTTTTTGATCACAAAATCAAGTTATGTTAAAAGCAAGTATATAAAATATTCTTCATAAAATCTACGAAAATTAAGTTTACAGAAGGGTAGAATTTCCAAATGTTTGAATATTTATTATATCACCATAATTGCAAGATTCTCGACTCATTAAAAATCACAGATACCACTCGGGTTAAAAAAATTAGAACAATAATTTAACCAGCATTATCTTTAAGCCCCTAAAACGATTATTTAATGATACATCTACGATACTTTAAGCACACCATTTTCTGCCCGATCCTTGAAAAGAGACAAAAATGTTCCAAGAAATGAGCAATATCTTTGGCTTCATCGCGCCATTCTTTCCAACAAGACGATCCCGATGTACTTGCATTTGTCCCAAGAGAGAAATTTACAACTTTCATCCGTACCATAAAAGAAAGAATCGATTCAAGAGCGATACGGAAAGAGAAGATCCTCAACAACTAACTCCTTATATTTCCAGAAGTTCTCGTTTGTAACGAGGGAATACACCGTGCAAGTTTAAAGATGTTCAAAGGCACGGGAATATTCAAAATGAAGCACAAATGCGTGCAAAAGCCTGAAGAATTTCTTATTGTTCGAAGTTGTTAGGGAATGTGCAACATCGTTCAAAATGCAACTCATTTCAGAAATAGATCTATCGCCTTTATACCACGAAGCAATCACCATTCTGAGATTTTAAGTTGGGCTTTATTGAAAATCAGAAAGCTTGAATGTCTTGGTTTGAAGATTCTTTTATTTTGTTATTCACACTTCTAGTTTCTTGATATGTTCCATTAAATTACACAATAAAACAAGAACAATGAACTTTAATCAATTATTTTTGGTTGAAAGAATAATACTATTATTTAACTCTAAATAGATAAAACTTTTTTAGTTTAAATAAATTTTTGTTTTGCATTTTAAACTATGCATTTTTATTATTTAAAATCTATTTTTATTTGAGCAGCTGTAATATTTATATTAAATTGTATTATAATATTTAATTCAGCTAAATGAATTTTCTTTATTATTATTTTACTGCAGTGATAGGTAATCGATTATGCTAATCTACCATTAAAACCGTCATAATACTTCAAAATTAACTAAAATTCCTTCATTAATCCTTCAAGATCTATCCTTCATCATGGAAATTACTTCTGTACATGCGCAGTTGCGCATTCTGTTCTGTTCCAGTTCACCCTTCCTGACTAAATTGTATTTTTGCGACTTCATTAGACGACTACTAGGCGAAGTCATCTAACGCCACTAACGTCCAGCTGCAATTACATTGGCTTCTTTACAACCTTTGGACTTTCTTCCTCACCATTCTTTTTCCAGTCAAAAAGTTTTATTTTATTTCTTCCTTTTTATTCCCTTAATTTATTTATTTCTTTTAATTATTTAATTTGTGCTACTTTTTAAAAAACTTTGATCCTTTGTGTCTCAACTCTCCTATCCAACCTTGAATATGTTAATCAAATTTTGCATATTGTAGAATGACACATGAATAAGCACATCATAGCAAATTGATTTAGATTTAATTATAATTGCCATTGAAATTTATATAAAAAAAAAAAAAGGAAAGGTAGAAATAATTTTACACAAAAATAAAATAAATGAATAAATAACACTTGCTTGATAAAGCAGGGCTTGGATACTTTTGTTTACATTAATTTAAAATGAAAGTAAAAAGTGAGGAATATATTTGGATAAAATTATCCTCATTAATATTATAAAATTCTAATATAAATTTAAATTAAATAAGTATTTTGATATTTCTTCTGAAAATATTTCCCAAGTAAATAAAGTTCATATGCATGTTAATGAAATAAATTGGTTTATGTCAATAATGAATGTATGGAAAATTAAGAACATATATGTCATAATAATTGAAAAGTGAAACATGAACAATATGTGGAAAACTTCAATAACCTCAATAATAAATACCTCATACCTCAATATGTAGAAAATTCAAACTCAATAATCTCAAACCTCAAAATGTGAAAAATCCAAATTCAATAAATTCCAACCTCAATATGTGGAAAATTCAAACTCAATAACCTCAAATCTCAATATGTGGAAAACCTCATTTTGTTGACAATATAAGACACTTCGCTTTTTAAGATTATATTTTAAATGCCAACAGAAGTTAAAATGCAACAGTTTTGAATTTATAACCCTCTATCTTTTATTAAGGCATCAAACTATCACCTGTTTCCCTCTTAGCAGTTTATTCTCGAAATGATACGATGCATATGCAAGTCATTTCTGGGCAGTCTCAGCAATCCAGCAGGTGAGGGAGGACCACCTGCATGCATCTGGGAGACATCTGAATTTCGCTTTTATCATCCGACTTAATTGATACCCTGCTTTCAAACGAGCGTTCACCCCCTTTCAATTCCTTGGAAACTGATTAATTAAGATAATAACATCTTACGAATTCAATCGAATAATGTACTGGAACGGAATAAGATAGACGTACTGCAAGGAACATGGTATAGGGAAAAATAAATTTATTTTTTTCTATCTACAATTTTCCATATAATTGTCAACAAATATGATTTTATATAGAATGCTAAAATGTTATATTTTTTTTTTCCTTTTAGTATTAACAACGTAGTACATTAACTAAAAATTAATAGATCCGTTAACTAAAAAAAATTAATAGATCCGTTAACAAAAAAAATATATATATATATACATGATTAATGATCTGTTTAAAACTTCAATCTCCTTTTTGTGCAAAACTGATTTGTATCTACTTTTTCAAAGAAGAAAAATATAAATAAATATTATGTATAAAAAACCTCGCAAAATTTTTTTAAAAATTATAGATTTCGGTGAAAATGTTCAAAATAGAAAGTGATCTAGGACACGAAAAACTCTGCTCCCAAAAAAAAGTGCCCATATATTTTGTGCGCAATAATATGTTATTTATTAATATAAATAGAAAAATTAATAATTATATTAAAATTCATAAAAAAAATACAAAACTCCTTTCTTTTAATGGTCAGAAACAAAATAATGAGATTCAGGTCATATATGTTGAAAAATTAAAATAACAAAACAGACAATATCTAATTTTTGAATAGTGGTTAGATATGAATTTAAACATAATAAAAATATTGGGATGATTCCATAATTCGCCGAATTGTATTTTTTCAAATTCCAAATGTATTATTTTTAATAGATAAAGATGATTATATTAACAGTAGAATAATTCAGCTACTAGCCATACAAATTTAGCTTTTTAATCTATTTTCCTTTATTATATTTCTGCACACATAAATATATATCATCATAATAAATACAAAAAAATGGAGAGGGAAAGAAAATGAAGTCATGTGTCATTAAAAGTGTGAATCAAGCCATGTATCATTAAAAAGTGGGAATCAAGCCATGTATTATTAAAAGTTGGAATCAAGTCACGAATTATTAAAAAAGAGGAAATCAATCATAATCGATCCTATATCATTAAAAAAGAGGGGAATCAAGCCATGTATCATAAAAAATTGGAAATCAAGTCATGCATTCAATCATAAAAAAAAAAAATTGGAATCAAGTCATACTCAAATTGGAAATCAAGTCATAATGATACTAATAATAAAAAAGAAGGAATCAAGCTTAGTATCATTAATAAAAAAAAAGAGGGAATCAAGCCATTTATCAGTAAAAAAAAAGGGGAATCAAATCATGTATCATTAAAAAAAGGGGAAGGGGAAGAAAATCTTCTTAAAAAGTTCTTAAAAGTAAAATTAATGGCAAAATTCAAGATATAAAGAACCAAAAATAATATTCCTGAAACATAAAAAACAATAAAAAGTAATAAAAATCCAATTAAAGCGGGCTAATCGAGGGCAAATGCTTCAGTTGCATCCGCTTTACCTCTTCTGAACGTATTCTTTAATAAGAAATCTTCAGGGTACATGTTCGCAGTTTTAGAAAATGCCTCTCGACACAGTGAACCCTTAATGGAATCGGAGCCTTAAGCAACAGCTTCAATTCTATGAGAGGTAGAAAAGACTGCACACAGTTCCATTAATTACACCTAACTTTCGAAAAGAAGACCCGAGTAAAAGCGGGGGCAAACAAATATACCCCTTGATGTTCATTCCAAACACCACCTCGAGCACTAGAATCCTAAAAGAGGGTGAGGAAAAAAAAAAAAAAAAGCCTAGATCATTGCAAGCAAGACTGAACAGCGGAAGCAATTATGCAAATCAGTAGAGGTAATACCCAGGGGGACAGTCTCCCCCGCAGATAAAAGTAAGAAGATTGAGTCGAATAACTTGTAAAACATTTAGTTAGTTCATACCAGGGGTACGGAAGGAAATTTTAGTTCTTAGACTCAATCAGAGAGGGCAGCAGTTAGAATGCAATGATGATAGAAATGCACTGCTTCGTCATACCACTTCGAATTGAAGTTTTAAAATCTTGAGGGTTTAATCCAATTCCTAAATCTGACAGAATACACGAGGGATGAACAAAGATGACTGAAATTGATTTTGCCCGTTTGGTTCACCTCAGTTGATGGACGGGGGAAAGATGGAAGAATTGGACTAGAAGCTCTGCGCTTCTAGACGAAAGAGATGGTTTGAACCTCCAAAAGTGCCCTTTTAATCTGTTTTTTTTCCCACAGATTATTTTCAGACCTTAACAAATAATTTCATATAAAGAATTGACTTTAAAAGTATGTTAATATAAAGTCTTCTGACAACATTTGAATAGATTTTTTTGTATATGAAGTTTTTGCAGGCACACTTTTTATGAACCAGCATTATCATATATATATTTAATTATTTAAAAATTGAATAACGTATATAACGCACAATTTTGATTTCGGTAGTTTTCTGAGCATATTCATGGTAGGTTACACTAATCGAAAGGTATTGAAAAAATTGGATAATTTTAAATATTAAGGGGAATTATCTACATGTCTTGTCAAATTCTAAATGGACAAATCAAATAATTATCTGATATTGACACAAGATTTTTTTTTTTTCAAGTCTTCTAACAACATTTAAATAGAAGTTTTTGCAAGCACGCTTCTTATCAAAGGCATTATCGAAACAAGTACACACATAAGCTTTATCATATATATTTTAATTATTTAAAAATTGAATAGTATACATAATACACAATTTTGATGATTGAAATTTATTTGTTGTTAAATACTATCCATGTCAATTTTTTTGATTTCGGTTGTTTTCTGAGCATATTTATTGTCAGTTATAGTAATTAAAAGGCATTGAAGAACTGGTTAGTTTTAAACATCTAGGGGGCGAATTATCAACATGTCTTGACAAATTTTAAATGGACAAATAAAATAAAAAAATCTTGTGTCAATATCAAATAATTAAAAGTCTTCTGACAATATTTGCATAGAACTTTTTTGCAAGTACACTTCTTATGAACAGGCATTATCGAAACAGGTACACACATAATCATCATCATATATATATATATAATTATTTAAAATTTAATGGCATACATAATACACAATTTTGATGATTGAAATTTATTTGTTATTAAATACTATCCATGTCAAATTTTTTTTTTTATTTTTGAGGTTTCTGTGGTTTTCTGAGAATATTTATTGTCAGTTATACTAGTCGAAAGGTATTTAAAAAATGGATAGTTTTAAACATTTAGGGGGAAAAAAATTACCGAAATATCTTGCCAAATTCTAAATGGACAAATCAAATAAAAAAATCTTGTATCAATATCAGATAATTAAAAGCTATTCCCATCCTACGTCTTAAAATAAAAAATTATGACTACCTTTTTTGAACTTTACATAACATTAGAAATAATTTTCTTCATTTCTTATATTAAATAAATTTATTGCTCTTCATTTTTAGAAATTGCATTTAAACATCTTTAAAAGCTATTCAAAACTGTGACTACTTCCAAAAGTTATGCATGGGTTTAATTAATGGAGAAGTAAATTCACCTCAGAAATATTTACCAAAATCTTATCAAATTGAGAATCATGTTGACTACAGGCACTAAAAACAATTCACCGGTTTCGAACTTAATTATAAACAACCCTCTTTCTAATTACTGGTCTTTTCTATATCCTTCTTCTTGCTTTAGCACTTGGCCAAGTCATTTATTTTCCCAACGTATGCGCGATACTTTCCTACTTCATTAGGGCACTTTGTTAGCGGATCCTAATCAGTGAGACTTATAGTCAAAGCCATTTTTATTAAGCGGTGAGATTTTGAATCTATTTCACGATAAGATGGTTTTTAAAAACAGAAAAACGGCTAGTTAAGCTATAAAAATCGCAGTTCGCAATCAAAATTCATTTTTGTTATCATTTTAAAAGCACATTATTAAAAGTCGTTGATGCTGAAAGCATTAACTTGAAATGATTGTTTGAAACCGAGGGAAAGAAACTTACGTGTTACGTAAATGTATTATTTTTGTATACGTTAAATGTATAGCGTTACGATAAACGTTAAATGTATAACGTTACGCTAAACGCACGTATAACGTTACGTTAAACGTTATATATATATATATATATATATGTATAACATTACGCTAAACGTAAGGCTATTTATGACTTAGTAGCAATGCACGCTTGCTATGTTATAGGATATAAGAGAAAGACAGCTATAGCGTCTACGCTACAGGTCTTCTTGATTTTTTTTTGGCAATTATGACAGAAAACCTTGTATCGATAGTCGGATTGCTTGGTTGGAGTTTACAGGATTTTCTAAAATGTCACATGCAAATGCAAGTATATTTGCGTCGAAAATCATCCCAGAAGGTATTATTTCCTTTATTCATTCAAGGAGACGCCGCTGCGATATCAAAGTGGTATCCATTATAATAAAAAACTTAATAGGTTTACAAATTTTAAAACTGTTATATAGTACGATTAAAATCGTAAACAGACATTCTGTAACAAAATCTTCATCTTGGTAGTGTTTTAATTGTAAGCTTGCTTTTAAAAAAAAATTTACGGTAATACCGTATTTTTTAATAGTTTGTAATATAGGTAGTCAAGGTAGTTTAACTTTGTTGGTCATACGTTATTAAAATCTATCCACTTCCTTGAAATCCACATGGATTTAATCAATCTGCTAATACAGTCGGTTGTTTTAATTTTATAAGTTTCAAATAAGATATGGATTTCAGTTTATAATTACATTGTTATCAACGCATAGCACGCGGGAGATTGACTATAGCTCTAAATTGAAAAAATAAAAACTACTTTAAAAACCCACCTACAGAGTGATAATTTTAGCAATTCTTTGAAGTCTTGATGCAATATTGGGTCAGGATACGACAAAAGATGAAGAACAGCACCAGTTTCCGTTTATTTATGTTAAAAATGAATGGTAAAGTGCAATATAATAATAAACACACAAAAAATATTAAACAGACAGCTAGCTACCCAAGAGGGCAGCTGTCAATTACTCCTACACTAAAAGGTTTATATTCCAAGCTACGCTGTCAGCTATTTTCAAGTAAAAGAAAAACCCGATCAATCTTGCAATGGCTTTTCTTTTCCGTAATGTATTTATTCATGAAGGATTGCATCTATAGGTCAAAGCGCTGCAACACGGTAGTCCTCCCTTCACAAAAATAGTTAACTTATATTCAACGCTATAATAGAATTGAAACTAATTGAATTTCTTGATGATTTTGCTATTCTAAATATTTTAGAGAAGAAAAAGCTTTTGTAACCTAGTAAATGCTCTAATGTCTACTGATTTCAAAAAAATTAAGAAAAAAATCAAAACAATTGTGATTGAAATTTCTGTTTATTGGAATCTGATAAAATTTGGCGTATTTTCTGTCTTGAAATACACAAAATGGAAACATACCAAAAAAACATAATATATGAGTTGAATGCATAGATTAGTTTCAACATGATAATCTCTTACAGCTATACAGGCATGATAGCTAAGTTCTATGCACAAAATGATGGCGTTTATTAACTCAGTTGCCAGAAAATTCCATTGTTGTGTCATGGCCGCTCAAATTCTCTGAAGGTAGCAAGGGATGGGTTAAGTGCATCCCAAACATCCCCAATAGGGTTTAACTCAGGAGAACGAGCCGGCCAACCTCTGCGATATTTTTCTCTGGGCCAAATTTTCTGAGATACTACTGAAAAGTTTCATTTGCGATGAAAGTTATTAAGACACTAGAACACCGCAACTAGCATTTTCGCATATCGAGTATAAAACCTTGGTTTGGTGTGTCGTTCTATGGTCGATTTTTGCACATTTTAGGCTAATTAGACCGGTACTTACAGTTTAACGTGGATTCCAAACCACTAACAAACATCCATGCCACCGCCAGGATTCGAATCTGAAACCTGTGGTACCAACAACCAAAGCGCTAGCCAATTGGTCATCAGACCGCTGCACAAGGGCGTTCTTCATTAGTGAAAAAATCAACCCTATAGATAATACGCTCACAATGCTATCTTGAATGTAAGAAAGCCGAATAGAGCTGTAGATGTTTGAGACGAAATACAGTAACATTTTTGAATGTTCAAACTTCTTAGATTTATAATTAATTTCTGATTAATGATTCATCTTTTTTACGGTTAGAAGATTGAAGCTTTACCGCTTTTTTTTTTTTTTTTGACATGCAAGCATCATTAACTTTCTACAAAAGTGAACCGACTTACAATCAGTCATGACAAATGCATACGCCCCCAAAATTCTATCAATACAAACCTTTTAAAAACTGGCTCGTTTGTCAATATGAAAATTCCCAGAAAGAGTCGACTTTATTTTTTTTTTGTCGTTGAAGTTTTTTCTGGTAGGTGGAGAATACATTAAGAGAAACGCAAGGCTTTATAAAAACAAAGACGCGAATTGCAAAAAGTCGGACACTTTGATCGAAATTCTCCGAAGCGATGTAATTATAATGTTTCTTTACTTCTAGCCTTTACCAGACTGCCCAAACAAACAGTTCTCGTAATAAGACAAATTTTACCAAGAAAATATGTGCCTGAGAAAGTTTACTCTTAGTAGGTATAATTTACATTCCGAAATGTATACAAGACTTAAGTGTTTCCGAGGAGTATAAAAAAAAAAAAAAAAAAAAAAAAAAAAGCAACCAAGAACATCAAAAGGAAGTTTTCTTTGGTGTTGATAACAAAATAACCAGTAAATTTCCTGTTTATCTTAATTCACACGCACACAAAAAGAAAAATGGATTACCAAAATACTCCTTGACAATTTGTAACACTAAATACACACGGAAAGATTACACAAAAAACATTACACATGAAGCTTTTTATATTGTTGATGCAAAATTAATAGGAGCGCATTTGTTTTAAGTCGTAAAATGTGTTTAAATGCAGGGGTATATATTTTTTGTTTTGTTTGTAAAGGAAAGTGAAACATTTATATCTCTTATTTTATAATAATTATAAATTCCATGATTATTAATTTCGACATAATCCATCAAAAATACACATTTACAAGTTCAATTGATATAGTCTTATCACAAAAACTGATCAACTGATATAGTCTTATCCCCCAAAAAACTGATCAACTGATATAAGACTTATCCCATCCAAAAAAAATGTTCAACTGATATAAGACTTATTCCCCCAAAACTGAAAATATAAGTCTTATCCCCCCAAAACGATCATCTGATATAGTCTTATCCCCCCAAAACTGATCAACTGATATAGTCTTATCCCCAAAAACTGATCAACTGATATAGTCTAATCCTCAAAAACTGATCAACTGATATAGTCTTATTCCCCTCAAAAACTGATCAACTGATATAGTCTTATTCCCCCAAAAAACTGATCAACTGATATAGTCTTATTCCCAAAAACTGATCAACTGATTATCCCCCCCAAAAAACTGATCAACTGATAGTCTTATTCCCCCCCAAAAACTGACCAACTGATATAGTCTTATCCCCTGATATAGTCCCCCCAAAAAAAAACTGATCAACTGATATAGTCTTATCCCCCCCCCAAAAAAACCTGAATCAACAGATAATTTTATCCCCCCAAAAAAAAAACCTGATCAACTGATTTAGTCTTATCCCCCAAAAAAACCTGATCAACTGATAGTCTTATCCCCCCCAAAAAAAAAAAACTGACTAACTGATATAATTTTATCCCCCCCCCAAAAAAAAACCTGATCAACTGATATAGTCTTATACCCCCTTCCCCCAAAAAAAAAATGATCAACTGATATGTCTTTTCCCAAAAAATGAGGAAAAAACTAAAATTACCCATTGAATGTACAATTTTACAGCATGCAATGGATTAAGTGCTTAAAGAACATTTTAAATAATTTTTTTCTTATGTTAATTTGCGATACAAATATTATTTACTGGTTTTATTTTGCTTGTACTATAATAGCAGACATCCACACGAACAAGGATAAAAAACATGAAATATTTATTTTTTTCAATAAGAATCAATTTCGCTTTCATTTAAAATAGTTCTACATTTTTTCACATAAAAGTGTTTAAATACGAAATGATTTTATATTTCTGAAGATTCGATGCGCTAAACCAGGGGTCTCCAAACTACGGCCCGCCAGCGTCAGCGTCAAATCCGGCCTGCGACAGCGAATAGTTTGTTGTTGCTGTAATAAGTTGGATAAAAAAAAAACACAGAATGATAATAACTCGGTTTTATCATTCTGTGCTAGGTAAAAAAACTTAATGACAAGCATAATACACAGAAAATTTAACTTAAGCATAACAAGTAACAATTGAAATGAATCCCACTAACATTATAAACTAGTGAACATCCCGCGGTTACCCTCGGTAGTTATCACTAGATGTCATCAAGTGTCACGGTCGTATCGATACACACAATAGTAATTGTAGTAATTGAACCAGCGAATTTAGCAAGCGTATGCTCGCTCAGAGCGCGCGTACTCGGCGACTAGAAATTATAGATAATGGCAGAAAAATTAAAACGCTTTTGGCCCTTGGTACTTACTGGAGTAAACAGTATGGCCCTAAGGCTGGAAAGTTTGGAGACCCCTGCGCTAAACTATCATGTGCAAGCCAGTTGGACATCAAATAAAATCTTTGCAGCCTTGTGAGTACAAGACTTTGATTTTTATAACATAAGATTGAATCAAAACAAATTTAAGAAAAAAAAATATTTCTTAACAGCTTTCACAGTAAGAAAAACCTCTAACGTATTTTTGATAAAAGCATCACGATTATAGCAATAAAAAACAAATATTATTTTTCAATTGTTTCAATCGCTTCCAAAATTAAATCATCACAAAATATATTATCTGGTATACACTATTACTTGTATTCTATAAATTTTTATTATTTTAAAGTATAAAAATAAAACTTGTGCAATTTTCTATCCACAAAATAGACGGTGCTGAAATTAAAAATAATAAAATGAAATTAGGTTAATGGGAAAATTTTTCTTCGTTGATTGAAGTTTAACTTATTTTATATTGCTATTCCTAATCATAACAATTTTTCTAGTAATTGCGTCCCAAATAATTATGTGTATTATAACTGAATTTATTTTAATTAAAATGATTATTATTTTACTAATTTATTTTAATAAAAATGAAATTAGATTAATGGGAAAAAAATTTCTGCATTGATTGAAATTCAATTGCAAAATCATTTAGGAATTTGATCCAATTTTGATTATAAAACAATAGTGAATAGTGTTGGGAATATGTATCTGTGTAGGATTTAAAATATTAACACATCAAATGAGATCTTTCGTGTTCAATATGAATAAAAAACTATAATATATGACTTTAAAAGATTAAAAATCAACGAAAACAATTTAGAATTATTTTATATAACACAATCTATTTCTAGTAATCGCGTTCTAAGCGATAATGCGTATTATAATTGAATTTATTTTTAATTATTCAGTTATAATAGGCAACTACATTTAAAGACCATCATCACAAATTTCTAAGCCAATTTTACACACTGTACAGCACATTGTAAATAAAATGTTTTATCTTCTCAAAGGAATTCTAAAAGACAACTCTGCAAGGAATAAAACAAACATTAATGGACGCTTGATATTGTGCAGAAAGACAGTCTGCACCCCAAAAGAATTTATCATTGCCAAGAAACATGTCTGGGGACACAGAGTCATGTCTGGTGCTCCAGATCTGCGAAAAGCTAGGAAAATCTAACGGTAGAAAACTGCAAAATATTACACCCGAATCTCCTGCAAACGCAAAGCGAGTAACCCTATTTTCTAAGCCAGAAATATTCAGCATTGCAAACGAAATTACATACGCCGACAGCTTTTGCTGTAATGACAATCCCCCAGAATTCGAGGTCTCTTTGAAAACACAAATTAATCTCGAAGCAGCGGCAATTACGGCGCAAATGGAACTTGTCCACGGAGGGACCGTGCTTTCAGTTTATGAATCCCCGATTCAGAACTAATTTAATACCAGTTAATTTCTCATTAAGACATCAAACTTTTGATGAAGTTTCCATGTCCCGAGATAGTCTTGCCAGACAGCAATTTTTCCCGAGCAGATAGTGTGGCTAAGAAATTACATCTTTGTATTTTGATTTGCATTGCAACTTCACAAGACTTCGTTCGATGTCAACTTTGAAGTTGGCAAACATTAAATCTCGCCTCGTGTGTTTCATTAAAGATGTACAGTTTCATTATACATCATTTTAGAAAATTGTTTGAAACTAAATAAGAGCTGCCTATGCATAAGGACGTATTTGCAATTGAATAGGATCAAATGTTATTTCACCATTGGTGGAAGTCTAACGTATGTTTAAAATTAGGCATATTACTGATAACTAGTAGAGTTGGTATTCCTCTTAATGCAATTAAAGGAAATAAATTTAATATACTGGAAATTTAGTTTACTCTCTTTCTGTTTATATTTTTGTTTCTTTAAATAATTTCTCTTATGGGGAAAAAAATGAGAAAATCTCAAAGCCCCAATTAGAGTTTAGATTTAGAGTATCTATCATTCGGTATCTTCTAATATGTTATATAAAAACGATACGTAATTTTGTTATGTTCATTTTAAATTTCCAAGACGGTAGACAGTTGAAGGATTATTTTTTATTGGCTTATTAACCAAGAGAAAAATACCAAATTAAATTTTGATTGTCCTTTTAAATACGAGTATCAAAATGTGAATCAATTTACAACTATTACGGTAAAAATATTTATGTAATTATTTATTTATATGTATATATATATTTTTTAAAAATATCTAAATGAAATAAAATTGAAATGCAAAAGATTGTGGCATTGATATATTGATATTTCAAACATTTCTTTAACATTGCAAAATTTAATTATTACGGAGTATTAACTGCATTAGTAATAATATGGAATCTAACAATAGTAAACGACGACCAATAATTAAAATCATTTAATTAATTCTAAGCTGAAGAATAAATTTATAATTAAATTAGATTAATAGTATGACAATTATTAAACAGATGAGTTATTTGACGTGATAACTGAAGGAAACAAGTACAGGAAATGGAGCTGAAATAACAAGAATAAAAATTGAAGCCTGTTCTGTCATTTCGTGAGATTTTTGCACACCATCAGGTTATTCCTGATTGTGGATTGGCGTGTCATTGGGCACTAAGTGTTCCACGATATCCCTCCCAATCACAATTAATATCTAATACTCCAATAGGGTACATGGCACGCAAGATTGATTGGAAAATCACAGAGCAACTCAACCAAAAGCAACTATACACTTTTAAAAGTGGTACAATAATATAAATTTTCATTAAAACCACACGTTTTATTATGATAAAAATCATACGAATTTACACAAAAAATATGATGGATTACTCTATATGAGTCAGAAGTTGAAATGACAAACATAATAACTAAAGAGTTAGTATTAATTTTATAATACTCCGCAGAATTTCTTTAGAAAAAGTTATGAATAATAAACTAATTCATGTACTAACGGAGAAAAATGATAGATGGTGAAATATGTTTTAGTTTAAATTATTCATATCGTTATCAAACAACTTATATTAACAGAAAAACTGAAAAAGGCATAGTGAGTTTAATTAGAATATCCAATGAGTTAGTTTGTCGAAAGGAAACTGGATATTCAACTGCAACTACACTATATTTTATTATTGTTTGACGCTGGTGATTAAGAGTAACGAACTTTGATTTAGCAATCAAAAGCAAAGAATCTGAAGGCTAGTTGAAGAAAAGGTATGTCACACCAATCAGTAATTACTATTAAGAAAGATTTAAATAGTAATTAACACAGTTCTGGCAGAAGCTGAAACAATTAAAGCAAAAGAACTTCGGTGCTCAGCAATAGTTAACATAGAGCTGGCAGAAGCTAAAACAATTGAAGCACAGGAACTTCAGTACTCAGCAGTGACATTTTTAGCATGCTAAATGCAAAGCGAAATGCAATTCAAATGAGTTGATGACAATCTGCAGGTAGACGGACGGTAATGGCCTAAAACAAAGAATGCCAAAAAGAATCAACCACCTGTTCAGTTGCGTTTAAGACATTTAAATTCGTTTCTATGAAATAACGTGAGAAGATAAACAATTTTGTAATTCACGGAATTGGAGGTATTAGCATAATTCAAAATGTAACGCTATTTTCTATATTTTAAAAGTGTAATAAGAGAGTGGAAGAAATAAAAATTCTGAAGATATTTAGACAAATAAGTGGGGATAATAATTTAGAATTTACCGATTAAATAATTTTGAAATGAATTTCATTACAAAGTAATTTACAGTAAATTTATTATTCTTGTAAATATTATCATATTTTTAACTATTTTGAGAATTTCAAAATAATTTTACTTGACTATTTTTAGCAACCAACACACATAAATTGTGCATGGATAAAAAATTAACCCACATGAAATATTCATAAGCATTTATTCAACACTTAAGATCGACCTTGGATAAATATATCTGACTTATGTCACCAATATGATAAGAACTTATTTTTTTTTTTAATATTTTGGATGTACAATGCCAACTCCATAAACGACGTAGTTCTTCTCTATTCCTCAATGCAATGCCACTACCCACATTCTTACAATGATGATAAAAAATCAGCACAATGAACTGAAGAATGTATAAAGAATCAGATTTTTAAATAGCATGATGTTCCAGTATTTGTAATCATAACTTCCAGAATTCTACTCAACCCACATCAGACTCCTACAGACTTCGATTCCACATTAATAACGACTCAAGGACGAAAATTCCAAGACGTCCTACATTTCGCCACTCAATAAAATTGCACGTTTTGTCTGCACGAATAATATTTTTCTCGAAAAAATTAACAAGATAAACAGCAAAGGTTCTTTCCAATAATAGTTACGGGTCGTAGGTTGGGATTATATGAATTTAGGTGAAAAGAATTTTTTTAAAACTTTTGCAGAACCTGAAGACACCATACTATAAAAATCTATGAAGACACCATACCATACTAATCTTGACAAACCATCCTATCAGTGACTAAAATCTAATTTACAATTTCGATGGAGTTTGATTTCTACACTTTGCACTTCGATTGCATGCAATAGCTAAAAACAACTATTTTAATCTCGAAATATCTGATTTAAAGCATAATTAAAACAATTCTTTTAAAATATAATCAATGTGATACTGTGCGTCTATTTTGGTTGGCATAGAAAAATATTTAATCACGACAAATAGGCAAATTTTCATAGCAATTTCCAGTAATTTGATTCATAGACAATTAATTTGAAAAATTCATAGACAAATTTTTTAGCAATTTAATTAGTTTGATAATATTTATTATTAAGATGGTCTTTGCATTAATTTAAAAGGCAATATAAAATTATGTTCCATTTTTACTTCATTTTTTAAAGTTATATAAAATCAATCCCCATCTGAAGTTTATCGACAGCATAATTACACGAATGTTTAAATTATCCTCTTTCAAACTTGAATCGGTTTTTAAATTTTTTTTTTATTTTTAGGATGATATGATTAAGAAATTTTTTAAAATAATCTTAAAATGTATCTCATTCAAAGAAAAAAAACTCAACAAAAAACAAAATTTTAAATCAGAACAAAAAATATTTTCTTTAAATATTTAATAATTTATACTTACATAACAGCGTATTATTTAAGTACAAGTTTTCATTTGATTTATCACACGTGTTACAATTTTTTTTTTTTTTTTTTTGACCATGAAAGGATAACAGAATTTCTTATCAGGAAGCAATTAGCATTTATTTTTAATGTGACAGTTATTCAAACCCTGATAAAATTGGAAAGATGTAGAACAAGACGGAACAGTACACACCAAAAAATACGAATTTTAAAGGATTATTTTCTGAAAAAAGCGAACAGCTTCAGAACAAAACATTTTTTTTTAAACATTTTGCGAAATGTAAGTCAACTTTCGAAATATTCTTACTGAAAAACGCAACACTTTCCGTTTGCCCTTTAAAATATCCTTACAATCACTAAAAAGAATACTCAGAGAGCAGACTATCAAATCTTGAGAGACTCGTTAAAATAGATATTAATAATGTCGTACAATAATTTATTTGCAACTTTAAAAATTGAAAAATTCTTTTTAAGATTGTAAAGATATGCTGGGTATAACAGTAATTAATAATGATTTTTTATTGACTAAACAAAATAACTTTTTTTTTTTTAAAGTCACATTTTTCTGTTTATGGTATTAAAAACACTACTATAAAAATATAATATACATATAATTTTTTTAAATTAATGTTTTTTAAAAGTTAAAAAAAAAAAAAAAAAAAAATCGTTTATATAGAGCTTGTATTTTTTTAGAGGGAAAAAATATAAGTGCATTTATAAGTTTTTAACATTTTGGATAAATATTAAAAAATATCTTTAGTTATATAAATCAAACATGTGACAATTTAAATAAAATTATTATTTAATTTAAATAAAAGGCGAACTTTTCATTAGAGTTTCATCAATAATACTGAACTAGTTAAATAAATTCAATAATTTCAACGAATAAAAAAGTCTAATCTAAAGTCTTTTAAACCATGACCAAACGTACTTAAATCCGTAAATCAAATTTCCGATCACAAAGCATCAATTGATATCCATAAGGTATAAAAGCATTAAATGTTTGATTTAAAAATAATAAAATTATTATTTAATTCAAATAAGAAAAATTTTCGTTATTTTTCCATAAATAACACAGAACTAAATTAAATAAACGTTTCATGACAAATAACTAAAAGTTCCATTATTTACAATCACTTTTGACGAATAAAATTCAATCTAAGGTCTTTTAAACCATGACCAAACGTACTTGAATCCGTAAATCAAATTTCCGATCACAAAAAGCATCAATTGATATCCATGAGGTCTAAAAGCATTAAATGTTTGATTTAAAAATAATAAAAATTATTATTTAATTCAAATAAAAAAACTTTTGTTATTTTCCCATCAATAATAACACAGAAATAAATTAAATAAACGTTTCATGACAAATAACTAAAAGTTCCATTATTTACGATCACTTTTGACGAATAAAATTCAATTTAAGGTCTTTTGAACCATGATCAAACGTACTTAAATCCGTAAATCAAATTTCCGATCACAAAGCATCAATTGATATCCACAAGGTCTAAAAGCATTAAACGCTTGATTGAAGTGTGAAATGAAGAGAAAAAGTCCAGAAAGTGAAAGATGATCTGCTTATTAAAAACCACCTCTTACTTGACAGACTAGAAGAGGATGACCTGAACTGATAGAAAACTGGCATTTAACGAGCTTTTTGTCTACCATTTCGTGGAATATCGTCTGCAGAAAAAAAAAAAAAAAATCCAATGATAACCTTCACTCACACCGACGCAATGAAGGACGGACAGACGAACATAAATCGTGCACCCAAACGAGTTATTTTCACTCCCCCTTTTTTTTCGTCCTTTATGACAACAAAAGGAGCATCCCCACCCACTAGGTTGTCGAAAATAAATTTCATTCCAGCAAATTGATATATCGTCTTTATTTATCTTTCGCACCAGACTCATGCGGTGAAAATTTTTATCATGAGGTATTGTCCAGGAACACCATGAGAAGAATTCGTGCTCCACCCCGTCAAAGTAGATTGCAAAAAAAGACACACATAATGGTTAAATGGACTTGATTGCGTGTCAGGATCACGAAGATGAAGTGGCCAAGCGTCGAGCGACCTCAGGGTTCTTCTGAAGACCATGGAATATTTTTATACCCGTAATTTTCATCAAGCACTACAAGTACTGATCATCACATAATGTGCTTCAAATACGTAGTACCTTGCAAAACGGACGAAAACAGGGCGTGTGCTTCTCAACAGTTGGAACATGTACGAGGGTCATTAAATAAAGAAAGGCTATTTTCCATGTTTATTATGTTGTTTATCGAATGAAAATATGAATATTTTAGCAAACATATACTTCTGTTTTGTTCGGAAAACTTTATATATAGGCAAAATTTAGCTTTTACTTAGTACCTATATATTAGTACTTAGTATTTGGCATAGCATACTTCTACATACACATAGATTACTATTAGATTTTGTTACTATTTAGATTTTTATTTCTGGAAACTAAGCACTAAATGCTTGTAGCGTATATCTGTCCACCTTCATTCTTTTCCTCAATATTGTGTTGGAATTGATTAGAAGAGTAGCCATAAAATGATTTTAATTTGTTACGATTATTGTAAATTTTATCAATGCAAGAACTATGCTATTTACATAGGATTTTAATTTGTTACGATTATCGAAATGTTTATCAATGCAAAATTATGCTATTTACATACGTATTTTCAGAAGATATCCGAGGCATACAAAGTTATAAATTAATTGCTTCCATTACAACTACATGTTAAACATCTGTTTGTGTTTTTACCATGAATTTTTTTTTCCACAATTTATACCCATTGTTACAAAGGCCTCACCTTACGTTAAATTTTCTAGTATGGAATCCTCAATTAAATAAACGCATGTACAGTTGGGATAAGATTTAAAAATAACGTTATGCCACTGAACGGTGTACCTAAACTATTGTTGCATTTAGTTTAAAGAGTGAATATACACAAATATCCAATATATTTACTTAAATATGGAACTAAATTCATTTAACTTATTAGATTGTTAACAATCTTTCATACGCACACGATTAAAAACAGTAGCTAATGTTTAAGAAGGCGATATGAAATGTCGTATAATTTTACTTTATTTTGCTAAAAGAAACGGATTTTGTAACAAATTACCAGCTAAAATTCTCTCTTTTTCAATATAATCCACTAAACACTGCTTCTCTTTACTGAAGTTCAAGCTCATAATCTTGATTGCATCTTGCAATAATTGCAGATCCCGCATTGGGAAAGATATAGGGGTACTGACTATGTATGACCCTTTCTATCATTTTCGATCAATATATTTCAGCAGAATAATTAAATGGCACAAATATTTACATTTAGGATACAACAACTATTTTGTAGAATCTTAAATAACTGTATATCTAAATATTTGAATGTTAAGAACTGAATTTAAACGAAAAATCCTTTAAAATTATATAACAGTAAAAAAAAACCCAGATAAATCCAAAACTGTAATAAAAACTGTTTTCTATAACATTCTGTTGTTATTTGACGGTGAAAAAACCCTGTTTTGCTATTTTAAAAAATTCGACGCTATAAAAATAAACAAACATTTAAAAACGAAAAGTTGAAAAGATTATTTTTTTTTTTTTTTCTTATTTAAAGATAAGTTGTCATTTATAAAGTTTCAGTTTTCCGTTTAAATTGCTTTTTGGGTAGGGGGAAAAAATGTAACTACAGATGTAAATGTAAAATGACTTTTCTTTTTGCAATATATACGTGTTACAATTAAAAAAAAGAAGGAAGCAGTGAAAATTATTGCTGACAACTGATCTTATCAAAAAACAAAGAACTTTAAAAATCTTGAGATAAATATGAATTTCTTATTACTTTCGCTAGCAATTTCTATCAAAAAACTGTCGAAACGTTTTAGCCATTCAAAAGAAAATTAAAAAGTACATGCCAAAGTAAATATTTTTTTTTTTGAAGCGTACATTGCTAAGTCGGTGTGAAGTGCGATTTCTATTTAAGAGATAAAAGCATGCCAGAGTTTGCTCATCTTTAAGAAAAGTGAAGCCCCGTTTTTATCTTATCTCATTTACTTAACTTTTTGTTGTTGTTGTTGTTGTTAAATTCAAACAGCTCTTAATTCCAAACACATTGTTGATACTAGATATTTCCAAGAAACTCAACCGGATGAAGTTTACTTTTGAGGAAGATCAAAAAAATATATTTCATAATCCTTCGCCTGCTTTTTCAGTGAGTTTTATTCTCGAAGTTTTAACTTCTAATTTAGCTTCTTTTGAGAAATAAGTTTGTCGCAAGCTAAGAAAAAAATTGAAACAAGTTTTAATCATTATGGCACCATCGTGTCGTTTGGATATCCCAAAAATGGAAGAGAAGTGTTCAATTCAATCAATATCTGTATATTTGCTATCAATAATGGGGGAAAAAATATACCATAGTCATGGAGAACGCAATATATGTGGGTTGAAATTCAAACAGCTCTTAATTCCAAATGCATTGTTGATACTAGATATTTCAAGAAACTCAACCGGATGAAGATTAGTTTCGAGGGAGACCAAAAAATATATTTCTTATCCTTCGCCTGCTTTTTTAGTGATTTTTATTCTCCGAGATTTAACTTCTAATTTAGCATCTTTTGAGAAATAAGTTCGTCACAAGCAAAGGAGATCTCGAAACAAGTTTTTATCATTATGACACCATCGCGCCATTTGGATATCCCAAAAATGGAAAAGAAGAGTTCAATTCAATCAATATCTGTATATTTGCTATCAAAAAAGGGGGGAAAAAATAAGATATGCCATAGTCGGGGAAGATCCTTTTTTTTTCTTCGGGGGAGAGGGGAAGAATTCTAAGGTGTAGGGGTCGGAAAGGTTTTTTTTTGTCAAGGCGCCCGAAGCTCTGCCATTTATCTGTGATTTTTGAAACTTTGAAATGAAAATATGTTTTCAATTCAAGCGACGGAGACAAAGCAAGAAGAAAAAAGAAAGAAAATTCACCTTCCAACACTTCTAATAGAGTCGCAAAACGGGTTGTCACTCTAAAAGTACAAAGAACAGATTTCAATTGATTTCTTCGGAAAAGGATAGAATTCGGCGTTATAAAATACAGGCACTTGGCAAACAAAATTTAACACAAGACAAATATTTAATCCGAATATAATATCGAAAGATATGATTCGTGCAAAAAATTATGTTAAAACTATAAAAGTAGGTGTATAGATAATTTTAATATAATTGTATGGTACACAGACACAAAGAAGCATAATAGTATGAGTCAAATATGAATACTCAATTTTTTTTTTTCTATTTCCTGAAAAAGCTCGTAAAAATTCCTTCAATTTAATTGTTTTAGTTTAATAGTTCTCGTCTTTCTCAAGCTGAACAGCTGGTTTCCGGCCAAGACAATCTCAGACAGCATTCAGCAGCCATGCCCATCTTGACGATAGAATCAAAGATGAGATCAGTCCGGTTTTTCTGATTGAGATTTCAAAACATGACAATGCCTTTTTTTACGGGTGGGGTTGTTAGCAATTTGTCCAAACCCTGGTTTGTATCTATACGGTCATTTGTTGTTCATGAGGGCTGATTAGACAGAGACCTACGGTTTAAAGTGGATTCCGATCCACTAAAAGCAACAATCGGTTTCGAAACTAAGTAGTTTCGAGCTCAAAGTTTGTGGCACTGACTGCCAGATCGCTGGTTACTCGGCCAACAGGTCCCCGATTTAAAAAATTACTAGTTGTTAAAATAATCATTCATAACTACACCTTGTTAAAGTAATCAATTATTAATTATCCCCCAACATGGCTATATAAATGTTTTCTATGTATATATATAAAACATTATTTAGAAAGCCATTTTCACACATTCCCTCTTTAGCCTTTATGTATAAAAATAGGTGTATGTGTGTATGATTGAGCACAACTTAAAAAAACTATAACACTCAGAAATCTAATTTTTTTTTTCCCCCACCGAATTAACTATTCTTTATCTGAAAGTTGAAAATTTCGAAAATATTTACACTATTCATTTTTTAATTAAAAACCTAGATGCCTGATGCCATCTGGTACGTGATAACTTCGTCTATAATTTTTTTTTTTTTTTTTTTTTTTTTTTAAAGAAATTTTCTTGAATTTAAATTGGTAAATTTTTGAAGTTTATGTGATTGTGATATTTTTTTTAAATATTTTATTGCATAAGATTATTTATATTTTACATCCTGCACACTTTTTATTGATAAATAATTATTCAGAAAATTAATGCTTTAAAATTTGCCAACCGATAATTTGTACTTTTCAACTACATTTTTTCCAATAAATTTACCAAAACTAAAAAGGTCGATTTTCGGACCAGGACAACACAAAGTCACATCAGCCTGATTTTAATTAAAACCAGCGCAGACGAAATAGATGAAAGTTCGAGAACATAAATAAGCATCTTTAAAAGTTATTGAAACTATTAATAAAAAAAAAAAACAGCTTAACTTGAAAATTATATTTTTATATTATTTTGCGATATTTTGTTGGTGCAGTAACTAGCTCCAGGGTTTTATATAGCATTAAATACAATTTTAAATGAAATGTCGGATGTGATATATTAATTTCATGTGTTTTTCGGAAGTTACTAAAAGTTATTACACAATACTTTTGCCTCAAAGCTACTTTTCTCCCCAAAAGACACAGATAACTCAAAATAATAAATATATATACAGGTATAGATAGATATAAAACGGAAAATATAGCAGAAGAAATATACTCAATCTTAAAAATAAACTTTCGGATAGGGTACAGAAAAAATAATGTTGAGTCATAACACTTGTTACGATTATATATATATATATATATATAGTTTTACTTGGAAGAAATAAAAGAAAACCCGAACAAGACGAAATTTAAAAAAATA
Source organism: Caerostris extrusa (assembly GCA_021605095.1). NCBI lineage: Eukaryota > Metazoa > Arthropoda > Arachnida > Araneae > Araneidae > Caerostris > Caerostris extrusa. Next base: position 28,223 of record BPLR01002605.1, on the reverse strand, counting down.
GTAATGGTGTTAAAAATGAACGGGAAAAAAATTAAATTCTTATTTACAAAAGAAATATTTGACAATCTTAAATGCATTTATTAAGGAGGAAAAAAAAAAAAGTGCTCAGTCTTTGTGTAAGAAATGGCAAAAATGAAATAAAAATTGAGACAAAAGACCTGCATCTGACAATTACATGGGGCTTTTTTTTTTTTTTTTTTTTTTTCACCAACATAAAAAATTGATAAAAGTTTATTTTTCCCTTTTAAGTTCTGAAGAAAACTGGCATCAAACTGAAGAGATTTGGTGGTTAAAGAAAGTTTTCAATTATGTTGACAATTTTATTTTATTAATAACCTTTGTTTTTTTTGTTCGTAAGATGAAAAGACGTAATTTGCATTATGAGGAATTAAAATCGGGTTTTTTTTTTTTTTCCGGGATATAACGGAAAATTCATAATAAACAATTGTCAGGGAATAAAAAAAGTTACAGGAAAATTATTAGAAATCTCAGGACACAATTCATAGAAGAGAAATAATTTTTTTTTTTATTTTAATCATCAGACGAATGAAATAAATAATTATTTTATTTTCTGCCTTGTCACTTTTGAATATTTCCCTGTCGTTGTTTAAAATTTTAAATGTCGTTCAATTTCGATTTAATATCGTTAGGATTTTAAAGCATTATTTAAACAAACATTTTGATACTTTTCAATAACTTATGCAACTTATTATAAGAATTTGACATGGTTATTTAAACTTGAATTTATTATTTTTTATTTAAATATTTTTAAAAAAGTTAAATATTCAAGTGATTAAATTCAAAACAGTACGACTTTCAACAAGGAACACTTAAGCGTACTAGGCGATTTTCCTTTTTTGAAATATAACTGCGAAAAAAAAAAAAAAAAAGAACTCGATAACTATCCTGTACTCTGCTATACTCTTGGGAATAACGCTTATTAATATTAGTTTTAAAGTCGATTTTAATGTAGAAAGGATTCCTAGGATAAGAGTAGAACAATAGAATTCAATTTTCATTATCCTGAATTACACGTCCCTGAAAGTATTGGAACTTTTATTTTCCATTGAAATTCATAGGTTTTGCTTGGTTTAATATGCAAAACTTAGAATATTACTGAACCAAATTCCATGCTTAAAGCGAAAATACTTTGTTTACTTACAAGACAACTTAAAAGAATTCCGATTTGTATCTCAGGTGAGATTTTCCAAGGTTTGTTAACAGAAAATATAAGATGACTCAACTGATGCCCTTGAAAATATATATATGACCCTAAAAGTACTGGAACTTCCATTTATTTTCCATCGACATTTATAGGTTTTCCTTGGTATAATTTAGAAACCTTACACTATTAATGAACCAAACTTCATGCTTAAAGCGAGAATATATCGTTCACTTGCAAGACAAGTGGCACAATTTAAAAGAATTCAATTCATATCTCAGGAGACATTTAGAGATTTTGCAAGGTTTGTTAACAGAAAATAATAAAAACAACTGATGAATAAACCCATTAAGTTATGTAATAAGAAATTTTTATAACATATATGAATCATACATTTTATTTCCGATTTTTTATCAATTGAAAGTTTTGATTTATATAATTCTGTTTTGGTGGAATTCTTGTTTTTTTATAAACTCTACAAATATGTTTACTTTTAAACTTTTTACTAATAGACCTATTTATTCGACGACTTATTTACAACCCATAAAGGAAATAGAAAGGGAGGAAAATTATACACATGGATAAATTTATGTCCCAACACTAACGGGGAGGCATAATAAATTTTCATCTTTTATGACTGTGTTTTTCCTTCCCAATGAAATATCCTTCTTCTTACAGAGCTACTTATCATTTGCAGCTTTAAGAAAAGCTTGGTATACTAGTATGCTCTTTATTTCTAGTTTAGTTGTCTTGCCTAATTGAAGATTATTCACATTGCACATTCATCCACAACACAAGCTAGTCAAATGGCGTAACACTAATCCAAACGCTGCTGAATGATGGACAAATTCAAAAGGAAATTGATAAAATTTTCACGTTAAAGAGTTTCTAATGCATAGCGGGGTGTTTCGTCGCACGGAATGCAATTTTAATGACCCTTTACTGACAGACAGTTTTATCTTAAGCGCAAAAATACCTCCTTTCCCTCTTTCACTGTCACTTAAATCCCTGATTTCGCAGACTCGAATTTCCAGCGCTAGTTTTCAAACGGGGCGACTAGACATCGTTCGCTAGCCGCCCTGACAGTGATAAATGAACCCTTTTTAAGCGTCCTTTTCGATCACATCTCAAAAAGCTGTGTTATTACTTTTCTTTGTCCGCTATCAGTTTAGATATACATGTAGGGGAGGATATTTTTTAACGGAGCTTATTTATTTTGGCTTCCCACGCTGGATGGGAACACACTAGCAAAACGGATTGACGCGACTGAAAAAGTACCAGGTTCGAATTTTTGAACAAAGAGCTTGCGTTCAAGTAATTTTTAAGAAACAAAAACCACCCTCTGTCATTCTTATTTACGGCGGATGTAAATAATGTACTGGAAGCAATATGCAGCCAAGATACCTTTAAAGATTTTGTCCATAAAGAAACATTACACTTTTTTTTTTTACATTTATAAATTTCATATAACATTTTGCGGAATAAAAAAGAGAACGCAACTGAATGTCTAAAATAAAATAAAATTATTTATAAAACATGCTATTAAAATGATCAACACCAAATTTAACATAAATAGATAATACAAAGAAAGGGAATATGAATATAAAATATATAACTAACTCATTTATTGCGCTACATAGTACAAGAAAATCTAATCCAATCTTTTTCAGCTGTTATAACAAACAATGAAAACGATACATGCCTGATCAAAAATATTTACTTTATTAAAAATACTATATATTTTACATAGAAACAAAATTTACAGATTTTGATAGTTTCCACAAGATCGTTTGTTTAGTTGAACAAAAGTATGTTGAACAGCGATGAAAACGATATTGTATGAAAGATAAACAAATATTTACTTTTATAAAAAATACCACGTATTTTACATAGAATCAAAATAATAGATTTTAATAGTTTTTATCGTTTGGCAAGATAGTTTGTTTCTAGTTTTTTTTTTTTTTTTTTTTTTCCCCCGCAAAAATTACTTCTAAGTTCTTTAGAGGGAAAAAGCCTGTGCCAAATTGATCACAATATAGTGAAAAAGTCTTATTAAAATTAAATCTTTCTTGGATATAACAAACAATTCATCGTCATAAGTACCACCATGTACAACGTAATAATTTAATTTTTTTTAACATACTGGCATCTCTTTTTCCGTCATGAACGCTAAGACCAGATAATTTTTTTTTTTTATATTTAGTCCAAATAACATTAATATAAGATATTTAATCAATCATTTTACATACAAAATGAAACCTTTGTCTTTTACTTCTCATTGAATACAGATTGTGCAGAAAATACATGCAGCAATGATTAATCAAGGAAAAATATTGGGGCAAATCAGCATCCAACTTTAATATAAATACCAAACAGGCATAAGTTTGGCATTGATCTGGCCAGTATTTTTCCCGGGCAATCCCAAATAGGGTGCTTTGATTTGGAACGCCTTCTATAATGAAAGGATGCAGTATTTTGATTATATCCTGTCAATTTTCGTTCGTATCAACATAACACTACTCCACCTTCATGGAGACTGAAATTTAATACAAGAAAGTTGCATCTGTTCTAGTAATCATACTAAAAAGCTTTACACGTTATAGAAAAAAATTCTGCACGATTCACTCTAACATTGAAATGTTTTAAGCCATATATTTCTCCTACTTTATAGAATAGAAAAACATCACAATAGATTAAAAAAAAAAAAAAAAAAAAAAGACAACGATGCCTTTTTTTTATACCGAAAAAGGTTATTCGCCAATATTCAATATCCTTTCGCTAGTATCATATTGGGCTTTTTGGGGAGTAGAACGAAGAAAATCGGATTCACAGCGAATGAATAGCATACATTCAATAACACAAAGAAATCTAAAAAATGAACCATACTGTGTTATGAAAGAAAAATAAAGATATCAAATGTTGTTCATGTATTAGATAGTGATATAGATATCAAATGTTGTTCTATCAAACTATAGATAAGTTCACATAGATATAAGTTCATGTTCTATAACTATTATTCTATCAAACAATAGATATATAAACTGTCTATATATCTATAGGTATCTATATTTCTTTCTAATACAAGATGTTTGATATCAAATGCTGTTTTATCAAACTATAGATAGTTTCACATATATAAGTTCATGTTCTATAACTATTGATTATATAAAGATATCAAACGTCATATATTAGAAAGAGATATCAAACGTTGTTCATTTATAGATATCTTGTTCATATTTATATACATCAAATCATGTAATATATATCAAATGATGATTTGATAACAAATGTTAAAATTCAAGCCATATCAAACTATAGATAATATTCTATGATGTTTGATAACAAATGTTATTCTATCAAACTATAGATAACTTCATATGCATAGTTCATTTTCTATAACTATTGTCCCATCTAACTATAGATACATAAACTGTCTATCTATAGATATCAAACGTTCTTCATGTATTAAACTAGATAGCAATCAATTTCCAATTTTAAAATTAATCAGTAAACTAAAAATTGAAATTAACAAGAGGAACTGAAGGTTATATAAGGACAATGGAATAATAAGAACACGAACTTGAGGTTACAATCGTGAAATAGAATGACTTAATTCCATAGAGAAGACTAAAATCCAGATCCCAGCATCTTTTAGAGAGTTGACATGTCTGCCTTTGTAATTTATCACCCTGGTAATTAGTCATTTTAATTAAAATCCAAGCATTCCTTAAAAATCCCTGACCTTATTACAGAAACATAATGAAACGTTTTCTTCTGACTACTAAAAGGATATGGAAAATTAAGTTTATAAAAATATTATAATTTAACATATACTTTGAAAATAAAACTTTGAAAATTTGTTACTTATTTAATATCATATCAATGTCATCGATAAATTAGAGACTTCTTGCCATCGATAAATTAGAGATTTTCCACTTTGAGAATTGTTTTTTTAATATGTCTGTGATAAGAATTGTTAAGCGAATAATCCACGGTTATATTTCATTGCTATGGTTATATTAGACAGCTTCCAATAAAATCGTAACGTATGTAATATTTAACAGAGAGTCAGTATCATATATCAATACTTCAGAATTGGATCAAAAATAAATATAAACTAAATAAAAAAAAAGGAAATTGCATAATTCTTAAATTTAAGTAATTGAAATCAAAATTTTTCAACGTTTCCCATTTGTAAAATCTACTTTTGCATTCATGCATGAACAGAGTTAATTTATGGCTTAAAATATATTATAAATTATAAAAATATATTAGCAAACAAAGGCTTAAGGACAAACCTGGCCAAAGGACCAGATAACAACTATGTCATTTTAAAAAATGTATATATACTTTTTTTAAATAAAAGATGCATGCTTTGAAAGCAATAAAATAACCTGTCATCTAGAAGCAATCGTTTGATTATTTTATGTACATTTTCTTACGGAAATTAACATGTAGTTGCACTTCACCACAAATGTAAAAATTAAAAATTTAACTGTAAAAAGTTATAAAATATTAAAATAAGAAAGTCATTGGAAAACATTACGACTCCACTGAAACAAAATTCAATTTGGGCATATTGAACATCCAAAATATACCCTTTAACGACTATCGATAACATGTAGTTCCTATCTGAACTAATTATTGGGCGAGCGTGCGCTGTTAAAGTGATTTTTTGTATTTTCAGCGGAGGAAATTTTACCACATCGAACAAAAAATAAACCAGAGGGAGAGGATCTAACAATAATAATAATCTGCAACCGCAAAGAGCGTTTCCTTCCTATCAAAAAGTTTTGGTGAGAAATGATTTTCGGTAAGTTTTCACTCAGCCCGTTTCCTTCCTGGATCCGGTTAATGACACCATCCACGGCGCCTCATAGTCCCCAATAAAACCGAAAAGGCAAGAAAATTTTTGGCCAGCTTGCTTCTAGGGCAACTAATGTGCCCAGCTCTTTGTTGCAGACTCAGCTTAGATGGGAGTCAATAACCAACACAAATCACGCAATGCCTAGAGTTTAGAGATGATGAAAATCAGATCTTGCCAATAGATTGTCTTTCCTGGCCGTCCACACATCAGCCTTAAAGAACTCGACAAGGATCTTAAGACACAGTGGTGTATTAATGTAGGTAGCTAGAACAGTTTTTTTTTTTTAAAAAAAAAGCAATAGAAAGTCTAGACGGTAGAAATGTTTCAGCATTTTTAACTTCTAGATTTATTCACCCCATTTCAGGTTATGCACCAATTTGGTTACGTCTATCGATTTTCAAAAAAAAATTCTTTCAGACATCAGAGACTTCGCATTCCATGTAATATATCTCTACTGATACAAGAAAATTATTGCCTTTTGAGACGCTTTCATGGGTAATTGCGTGCTAACTATAAAGCTTTTAAGAAATTAATGTCTTGCGAACTAACTTAAATAAACTTACTTTTGGGAACTTGCAAAGTCAGATATTTTTCAGATATTTCATGTATATGAATAATACACTGCTCAAAACAAATAGGGTATATTGTGAGTTCGATATGAAATAACCATCTTTTAACATAATTGAAATAGAAGAGATAAAAAAGAAAATTAGAATATTTAAAAACTTGAGAATATGCAAATTTTATCTATGACGTCGAAAACTACGCTTTTTATACAAAGAGTGAAAAACGACATGTAGCATTCCTTCTGTAGGCGGAGATTAAAAACAACTGATACGCATTGAATGTTTTATAGCAGTGACAATGATGCATCAGTAAGATGACTTAGCTGAATAGGTAGATTGGAGGGCCGTTGGTCGTTTAGAGGTGTGTCAAACGCAATCCGTTGTAGATGAAACGTTAAGAGTTTTTCAGAGTCATTTTCAGAGTATGGAATCGGTTCTTGGATATAGGAAATGTTCGTCGAAGATGAGAAGGTCGTAAGGGGCAAAAACACAAAATGAGAATCGGTATTTAACACTAACGGCACCAGAAGAAACTGCACTATGAACGCCATTTTCTTGAAACAGCATCTCCAGAGGGCTACCAGAGGGAGGGTACCAGAGTTTCGACTCAAACTATTCGAAACTGACTTCACCATGTGGGTTTGTATGCTCGCAGACCTATTGTGTTTCGTTGACACAAGCTACAGTGCTGCCTGCAGAAGATGGTCACAGGAGCATCTCAGTTGGGTACGATATGCCAGAGTGAAGCAACATGCTCTTCACGGACGAGTCCCGCTTTTAGTGTACAACATGACAATAGGCGGATATTCATCTGGAAAGAACGTGGTAACACAATACTCCTGCATTTGTGTATGAAAGTGCCCGAGTGATGGTCTGGGCCGGTATTTCTATCAAAGGCCGCACTGGCCTGGACTTTATCAGGAATGGAGATCTAACGGCTCAGAGATGTAGGGATAAGATCCTCATGCATATTGTAGTCCTTCACGCTGCAGCAATAAGAAATGAATTCATTCTGATTTCCTATTAGACGAAAGAATCTTTCAAATGGATAGGACAACATATTCCCCAGGCATGAGTCCAACAGAACATGTTTGGGACATTCTTAGGGAGAAGGGTTGCTAGTCGCTTGGCACCGCCAGAAACAATTCAGCAGATGGAAAGTTTTTTACAGGAGTGAGAGAGAGAACACCCCAGTCCCTCATTGATTCCAAGCCTCATGGGTGTGCGACATTACTTTCGGTCAGGCAAAACATACCCCTTATTGAAACTCATTTACATGAACTATGATTTTTTTTTTGTTTGCCGACAAATATCGTCAATAAAATTTAATTATTCCTTGTTCATTGCTTCTTTTCCCATATTTTATCTATCATATAACAGTATATTTTATATATCATATAATCTATATGTCATATAACAGTCCCAAAACATTTCCTCATCCACAGTTTATACCTAAAATCATAATATCCCCTAAATTGTTTTGAGCAGTATATTTTATGACCCACAAAAAGACTTAAAGGAGCGTGTAAACAATTTCAAACTTTTCAATTAAAAAACTAATATAAAAGTTTTAAGTAGTTCGATGCTCCACATAAAACTTATCAACTAAGTCAATTATTAAAGTAGAGATTCAGCTTAATTTATAGTTGACGCTTAAAAACGCCATAAGAACATCTTTTATAGTCAAACCACTTATGGTGTGGAATGATAAACATCCGGTTTAACTGCGGAAACGGGCGAATCGATCAATTGTAGGGGTGCCAGTCAAAGCTGCTTTGAAAGAGTAAAATAGTTATTTATATTAGTTAGTATGGAATTTTTTTCTTCTAGGTTTTCTTATAATGTCGCATAATCTAAAAAAACTTATTAAAATTAAAATTATTTCTTTTAAAATTAAAATCTCCCATAAATGACATTTCCTTCCCTTGACGCCGCTCTTTTTAAATCCATGCGTCTTGGCTTTTTGCCAATTTCCCACGCGATCGCTGGTCGGAATACAATATGCTAAAACATTTAAGAACAGAGTTTTATAAACCTGCAACAGACATCTTTAAAAAATGTAAGAAAGAAAAAGAGAATCTGTGAAATAATCTTTCCAGCAAAATTTCTTCTTTGGAAATAATCGCTGGAAAATAACAAAAAAATGGCTGAAACAACGCAGCAACTATTTTGCGTCATAAATAGACTAGCAACTCACTTTTTAAGTTAGCAATCCTGTCATTCTCCAAAATAAATCACTTGACACAGACAATGTATATCTATTTCAAATTCAGCTTCGAAATAAGCCATACGAATAAAAAAAAAAAAAGTTAGCAAAAAATTTCCCCACAATTTACTCGATCATCCATCATTTCAGTTCCAGATTTTGGAAAATTAAATTTAAACCGAATTTCGTTCCGCTTACAGTTATTTCATTAGCTTATGGAAAACAGAACTAGAGAGAGAACAGAGAAATCGAATAGACTGCGGAATATATGAATAAACAGATATCAATGTAATGATCGTTAAAGGATTAAATAAAATAAAATAAAAACATTTAGATGGGGAAAAGATAATTTTCAGTAGAACTGCATAACAGAAAGAATCAAAATATACCCATGAAAGAGATTAGCATAATTACTATTATTATTAATACTATCATTATCTCTAAAGAAGACAGAATTAGGTTGTGAAATTTTTAAACTAGTATTCATTTCAATAAATCAATTTCAATCAAAAAAATTGCAAGCATCAATGAACTATTGCAAGCATCAATGAACTATTGCAAACATCAATGAAGTATTGCAAACATCAATGAAGTATTGCAAACATCAATGAAAATTGAAAGAATTGAATGAAAAATTGTAAGCATAAGAGTAAGCTATGAGCAATCAAAATAATCATTCAAGTGCAGAGAATATACCCAGGCACAATTTTATTACACCAAACTGAATAATTAGGGCCTGATGGTCGAGTGCCTAGCGCTTTGGCGCTCGGTGACACAGGCTTCGGATTCAAGTCTTGGCGGTACCATGGATGTTTGTAGTGGTTCGGAATCTACTTTTTAAACCGTAGGTCCCGGTCTTACATGACAGAGCATTAGGGCGTAGGGCTGACAACCCTATTCCGTAAAAAGAAAACATCACCTGTCTCGAAATCTGCCAATAGACAGAAGGCTGTTGTGCCAATGAAGATTTGGTTTTGTTTGTCGCTCTACGGTCATTTTTTGCACATGTTAGGCTAATTAGACAAGTCATCTACAGTTTAACGTGGATTCCGAACCACTAGCAAACATGCATGCCACCGCCAGAATTCGAACCTTGAAGCCTGTGGTACCAATGGCCAGATCGCTAGTCAATTGGCCATCAGGCCGCACTCGCCAATGAAGAAGAAGAAATTGAATAATTGGAAAACTTTCTAGAAACATTTACAATTTTGCCAATACAGTAAATAAGCGAGATGACATTATTAAAAACTTTGTTTTAATTAGAAAAAATATTGCATATAATTATGCAGTGAATGAAATGTTCAGTTTCTTTTAATTTCACTACTTTATTAATGAAATAAACACATTAATGAAGAAATGGCGTGTTAAAAATAAATAACAAGTTATATATAGATATATACAATCAAATAAAGGGGAAAAAAAATTTATTTCTTAAAGCAAAGCAGCACTACATAAAAATATCCAAAATGAAAACTTTCTGCCATCTTCACCATTTTATCAATTATAAGAATGGGAAGAAAAATCTATACATTTAAGACGAGGTCTGACTACACAAGTTTATAAATTTCACAGAAAAGAAAAATTAATTAAAACATTTAAAAATAAATGGGGGACAAAGAAGAAGAACGGAGAAAAAAAAAAAAAGAAAAAAAAAGCTTTGGTGTATGCATCGACAAAAGGCAGTTTTCATTTAAAGCACGAAACACTTGCCAAAGAGCATCTTATCAAGAAAAACAGCAATTGCACAAAATAATTTATAACTTATTGCATGAAAAATTATCGATTTTTGCTTCGCTTTAGCTACTTAGACGTATGTTCCCCAAACATACGTATAAAAAAAAAAGTTTTTAAAAGTCGATAAATGCTTTTAACAATGACATTTATTCGATTAAAAAAATTCCCTTTTTCCAACTCACCCCTCTCGTTCTTTTTTTTACTCCCTCACGAATGTCTTTCGAATTCAATCACTATTTTTAAAAGATATACCAAAACAGTTTCGACATTCTCGCACTTCATAATTCGTTATTTGTTGAAAAGAGCAATCAAATCTGAGATATGCTAACATGAATCTCAAAGCAGCCAGAAATTAAAAATAACTGACTGCATAGTTTGCACTTATGGGTTCTGCGCTAAAAACATTTCAAAAGAAATCTTTCTTAAAACAGCTATTACTTTATGTTTGAAGTTTAAATCAAACGTTAAGCAAATAAAAAAGAATGCAGAATAATAGATGTTCAACATATAAAACGAACAATCTAGAATACATCTGAAAACCAATGAAGAATACTTCTGAATACTTCTAAAAATCAAAATTTTTGAAACAAAAAAAGCTTATTCTGATTATAAATTATTGTAAATTGTTTTAAACATTGTGTTTTAAAAAAGGAAAAAGCAGATGTGGCACTAGAAGTACTTCAGATTTTGTATTAGAAACATTTCGAATTGACTGCTTAGATAAACCTATACATGAAAAAAATGTTTGGCTACTGTAGCTTTAGAAGGGAAAAAGCAAATTTTGTACTAAAAACACTTCGAATTCACTGAAAATATAATTTTTATTTATACATAAACACAAAATTGACTGCTTAGATAAACCTACACGTGAAAAAAATGTTTGGCTAATGTAGCTTTGGAAGGAAAAAAAAAACCAGATGTTTACTAGAGACACTTCGAATTGACTGCTTAGATAAACCTATACATAAAAAAAATTATTTGCCCTATGTAGCTTTTGAAAGATAATATAGCAGATTTTTGTACTAGAAACACTTCAAATTGACTAACGAATATCATTTTTATTTACAAATAAACAAAAAATTGACTGCTTAGATAAACATATATATTAAATTTTTTTTTTTGTCTAATGTAGATTTAGAAGGGAAAAAGCAGGTTTTGTACTAGAAACACTTCGATCCACGAATATAATTTTCTCTCTGTCTGTGTGTGTGTTTGTGTGTGTGTGTGTAAAGTAAATGCATTACTTTTCCAAGATTTTTTTATTTACACATAAACGAAACATTGACAGCTCAGAAAAATAGATACATAAGAAAATTGTTTGCCAAATATAGCTTGTAAATTTCAATTTTATTTATGTACAATGTAATAATTTGTTTCCTTTCCCCTTTGTCATTAACGCAAAAAAATTGGAAATCCATTTTGAAAGAAAAACTTGTTTATAAGCAATTGTTTAACCTTAAAAAACTTTTAGTTTCAGAATATATAAAATAAATTTAATTTTTTAAAAAACACATAAAACATCCCTTACTGCACTTTTAACAAGATCCTACCAGATTTTTCATTTAGGGGCAAAACGTAAAAGCACCAACGAACAATACAATTCCTGAAGTGAATAGCATGTCCATTGCACTCAGACGAGTACAATAGAAAGTCAAACGAAGGTTCAAATATCGCGGTTCTAAATCAATATCTCCAAAAAGCTGAAAAAATTCCACTTCCTGTTTCATAAAACAAGAGAAGCTTCTTTTCAAAAGCTTTTCAAGAGCGAAAGAAAGCTGACTTAAAAATTCTTACAGCACTCTTCCAACAAGAGAAAACATTTTTTCAAAAGGATCCTCATCTTGAGACATATTGGGGGCAACTATTGAGCTTTTTTTCTTTCTCTTTCCCCCTCTTTTCTTTTGCTATGTGTGCCATTGCATATAACTAGGAACCGTAATTTTATATTCCATTACACGTATAAAAAGATATGGAACAGACAAGGCATGCAGTGATTGTCGCCTCCTTGTTATGAAACGTAAGAAATAACTGCTTATGTAAATTTTTGTCGAGGGAAAGAAATGTTTTCGTGTTATTTATTTATCTTCCACTGAGGGGGGAAAAAAAAAAGAACAATTGTGTTGAAATGCAGATCTATAGGCAGATGTTGAGAAAAAAAAAACAAACAAAACACAGCAAAACAAAACAAAAAACTTGCTGCTTTGTATTTCTTTTTTATGTATTTAAAATGCACTTAGTTTATTTTTTTTGGAACATTATGCAAAAGAATATTAAAATATCATATACAAAATAGAACGACTGTGAAAGGATGAAATAAGGTTACTAAATAATTCCATTTTGCAAATACTACCCAAAATGTTTTATTCATCAATTATTTCTATTTCATTTAATACCTCGACAATAAAAGATTAATTCCTTTCCTACTTTTCTACTTGTTATTCGGAAAAACATGGCTTCAAAGCAAATGTGCACTGCATAATTATATTTTAGCTTTCAATTTTAATAGTCGGTTTTCTTCAGTAAACACTAACGCCTAGATGGGAATCGTGATTTAACTATAAAATAATTTTTATTTTCCAGATCATACATAATTAACACAGAAAAGCTCTTTACTTAAGCAACTAAATCCATGAATACCACATAGAAATTGCAGCCACAGATTTAATTAAAATATTCTTTCGTACCAGGAAACATCATCTTAATAATTTTTACTTTCACATTCCTATCACTTGAATGTACCTTTTTTTTTTTTTTATTGTAAAAGGAAAGGAAATAAGAGATAAAAATTTTCAACTTCCATTTCTTTCCTTGAACTCAGAATAGTTGAAAAAATAATTTTATTTCTATAGGACTGACATGTCTGAAAGAACCCATGACTACTTAGAATAATAGCAGAAAGTACTGAATATTTCTCAACTCTAATATTCTTTCTTTTAGATAGTGCAAATGATTTTTTTGTTTCAAACTCACAATAATATTAAGGCATTTATTAACATCTACTTGTAATGTATGGTCCAAAAAAATGTACCTTTTATCTATATTAATACTTTCCTTCAAAGAAATATGCAAATAAAATAACCGAATAACAATCAATTCAATCCTATGTGTTGACATGTAAAATATGATGAAATGCATCGTTATAATGAGTTTTATTTCTCTAATTTTCATATGGAAAGTCAGATATAAATTACTTACGAATACATATTACACAATATCTTGCAGTGATTGCCAAGATCCATACTTCTCAAAGTACCAAGTCAAGTCAAGGTCCGGATTCAAGCTAATGTATACATTTACTAAAGTTGTAGCTAACATGACTAACTTAATACGATTAAATTCTTGATAGAGACATTTAATTGCTTTAATTAACATTAAAAATGCTTATTTTCAAATTAAAATGATTAGCAATGAATTTCTAATTTTTAACTAATTTTATAAAAAAAAAAAATTCCAAATAGTTTTGATTCGAAATCCATTTTACATTATATTTAAGAAGAGTGCGTTTGAGTTTTCATTACTATTAGGGCTAGTACACATTAGAAAAACTAGTCCACAAAGGAATTGCGATTGCCACTCACTAAACTCATCCTCGTAATATCTCCAAATATGTCGTTTTAAACAGCAATAACTGCATACACCACTATAACAGTGATTTTTCAACATATATATGAGTGAATAATTTGATTTTTAACAATTAATAATGTATTTTTAATTTTTAACATAAATAATTTTTCCCTGATTCAAAATTCATTTTACATTATATTTAAAACTTACGTTAGAGTTTTCATTACTATTAGGGCTAGTACATATTAGAAAAACTAGTCCATAAAGAAATTGCGGTTGCCATCCACTAAACTCATCCTCATAATACTTCGAAATACGTTGATTAATCAGCAAGAACTGCATACACCAGAGCTTTTTCTGCACATATATTATATATGAATGAATAAACTTATTAGGTTTCATGATACATCGTCATTCCAATAGAACCTCCGAGACAAATTGACACGTGTTTCATTTTAGGCAAGTATCAATTAAACATCCACTACTCAAGTTTCCGACTTCCTGCCTTTCTCTATAATAGATCGTCATCAGTTTCACCACTCCTCAGTGACTTATTGACACTTGGGGCGTCACAGGTTCAATGGGGATACAAATTAATCAACGTTCTGTCAGCCCCTTTTCGTTTCCTTTTGACAAGATCTGAAAATGAATAGCAGAGCCGTTTGTTCCAATCACAAAATTTCAAAGGAATTAAAACTCAAATATAAACTCCCTCCACTCTTTTCCAAAGTCCTTCTAAAAATCTGAAGTAATATTTATTTTTCTTTATAGTTCTGAGATTGTAATAAATGATTATTTACCATTACCAGTGCCATTCAGATCTTAGAACTTTAGGATCTAATTTATTGACAGTTAGCATATAACAAATTCTAACCAGGATGTAAGTTAATCAACAGTGAACCCTTTTCCCTTCTTTAATTAATAAAGTTCGAAAATTAATAGCTGAGAAGTTTCTTTCATCCAAAATGTTTAACAAGAATTAACATTTGGATTCACACTTCATCTTCAAGAGCTTTTGGCATCCTTCTTATATATCCTGACAAAATGTTAACTCTTTTTGGATATGCTTTTGGAATTGCAATAGATGGCCATAAATAACCAAATCTTACAGACACCTAATAATAGCGCCATTTGAAATTTGCAAAAACAACCCTTTTAATCAAGCTTACTGACAATGAGTGTCAGAGGTTTAAGGAGTATAAAAATTAATCAAAGCTACGTTTCCTTTTTGACAAAAATAGTACAGTCATTTATTTATTCGAATTGAAAATTTCGACGGGAATTAAAACATGGAAAATGTTTTATTAAAATTTGTCCTTTACTTTTGCGAGCAATTCAGAATTCTTTGCCAAATATTAATTTTTTTTCATAGTTTTAGAATTGTCAGAGATAGCCGTTAACGTATCCGATAGATAGTTGCTAATGGAGTCATTTAAAATACTAAAACGGAAATATAATTTCTTGGTAGATGCCATTATGTTCGCTGACATTATTTATGACTTAATTTGTCGGAGTTGTTCTGGAATGAGGTGGAAACGGATCACAAAAGTCTCAATGACAGATCATTATGTGGAGTAAAATCTTTCAAAGAAGAATGCAAGTAGAAAATGACGTCCTTGAAGAAACATAACTTAAAGAAGGTCAATATTTTTTACACAATGAGTTTTTGCAAAAAAAAAAAAAACATGTTATACAGAATATAATGACAGAATTCCTGGTCAAATATTAATTTTTTCACAGTTTTAGAATTGCTAGTTTTTTTATTGCGTATCCGATAGACAGTTGATAATGGAGACATTTAAAATATTAAAAGGAAATAGAATTTCATGGTATATGCCATTATGCTCGCTGACATTATTTATGACTTTAATTTGTCGGAGTTGTTCTGGAGTGAGGAGGAAACGGATCACAAAAGTCTCAATGACAGATCATTATGTGGAATCTTTCAAAGAAGAATGCAAGTAAAAAACGATGTCCTTGAAGAAACATAACTTAAAGAAGGTTAATATTTTTTATACAATGAGTGTTTAACGAAGAGAAACAAATTGGACAGAATATAATGATAAGAGAAACTCAATAAAATTTACAAGGTGAATGGATAGATTTAATATATTCGACTCTGGTGATAGAAAATTAAAAAAAAAAAAAAAAAACCAGAATAAAAGTTTATAGTAAGAGATAATAGACTACTGAATAAAATAAATATTAAAACAACTCGTTGTAAAAATATTTAATTAAAAACTGACATTATTTATGACTTTTTAATTTGTCGGAGTTGTTCTGGAGTGAGGAGGAAACGGATCACAAATGTCACAATGATAGATCATTATGTGGAGTAAAAATCTTTCAAAGAAAGAATGCAAGTAGAAAATGACGTCCTTGAAGAAACATAATTTAAAGAAGGTCAATATTTTTTTAGTGAAGAGAAATACATTGGACAGTAAATAATGATAACTAAATAAAAATTACAAGGTGAAAGGATGGATTTAAAATATTAGATTCTGGTGATAGAAAATTTAAATAACAAAAAAAAAATTTATAACTAATCAAAACTTTTGCCATTTTCACACTAATAAAAATAATAATAAAACACAGATAATAAACTACTGAATAAAATAAATATTAAAACATTCATTGAAAAATTATTTAATTAAAAATAGAATTATTAACAAATTAAAAGATGATTCATTTTATTAACCAGCTGAACCATTATCATTAAATATTAAAACACTCGTTGTGAATTTATTTAATTAAAAATATAATTTACATCAACAAATTAAAATTATGATTCATTTTATTAACCAGCTGAATCATTATCACTAAGATAAAATTGATAATTTTCAGTGAAATAAACCCAATATTAACGATTTCAGCAATCAATTCCTTCAGCAATTTCAAAAGAACAAACGTTTATGTAACTACTAACAAGAAATATTAATTACAGTATTGCATTTACAAAAGTACAAATTACAGTGAGAAATATTAATGAAAAAGGGAAGCAAATGAGTATTTATAAGCAGCTTAAGAATAAAGAAAATCTTTTACGGATAAAACACATTTAAAGACAAAAATTTTATAATTTAAAATAGATTTTAAAATCCGATTACGATTTTAAGGCCTATTTTCTTGACGTCGGACTTTAAAAATAAATGTGAACACTACTTCAGAGACAACATTCAGAATTTTAAATGCGCAAATTTAAAGATCATTATTCAGCTTACAGTATAGGGATATTGCGCACAGTATAAATTAAAATTCGTACTGCACAGTAATTAAACTTCTTGGTTCTCCAGGGAGCGTTTCAAAACGAGGCAATTAGCGTTTAAGTACAGGACTTCATGCATCCAGCTCTTTCTACACCTAGATTCTCTCAGTCTTAGTCAACTAACATTTGAGTGGATTTATTTATTTTTTTCCCCATACAATTAGCAGATATGACACGGCGTTACTTTAAAACCTTTTTAGATTTGGTAAATTTTATTAGGGAAAAATAACGGTGAAAAGTTTAAATTATCATTTGGCCAATAGCACAAGAAAAATTATTCTGAATAAATATAAATATAAAAACATAAAAAAAAAAAAAAAAAAAAAAAGATATAAAATGAGAATATATAAAAAAAATATAAAATTAAACATGAAAATTATTCTGAATAAATAGGATTTAAAAAGGCCCATATAATAAAATATTTGAAATAAGCCAAAAATATCCTAAAAAAGAACACCATTATGTGAACATAAAAAATTTACAATTTTGATTTGAAGAAATTTTTTTAAGACAAAAAACTATGTACGAAGTAATCACGCCTTAAGATGGCACCAGCCACAAAATACAGCTTTTGTTTAGTTAAAAAATAAGTAGTGAAAATGTTTTCGAAATTTTCGACTACACATCTGATAAAAAAGAATAGTAAATAATAGTGACAAATATTAGAGCATTAAGTATTATAGTTTTTAAGTAATGCTGGAACATATACACACCTCAATATATGTATTGATAGATAGCTGGTATATTTTAGATTCAGATCAAACAAAACTTTTAAAATTATAAAATCTAAAGACATAGAAATCGTGAAATATGTACAAGATGTGATTTAATGTTTACACATAAAAACTTAATTTAAATGACTCAATTCAAATTTTTAGATTTCATTTTTCGTTTGTTGCAGAATTAACAGATGTACATAGAGAATAATCAGATCGTTGTTTGTGAAAACAAAGCAGAATCAAATTGTTTATATATGCTTTTTGAATTTTCAAAAAGTAGAAAAAGAAATACATAGACGGAATATTAAAATTAAGCAATCTTTGATAATTTTATTTTAAAAAGTCTATAATCTATCTCCCTGAGGCCAGTGGCATTCAGGATGGCCAAATCTGTCGGATTTTATTGCTTTCAAATATTACCCACAGGGGAGCTGCGCCTGAAAATCTGCCTGAAATGAGTGACTTACGATACTTTATTTGGTAGCTTAAGGATTATTACTTCATTATAAATTATTAAGAACAGCTCTGTTATTATTTTAATATGCCCACAGAAAAGTTTTTGGAATACTCTACGATTCAAAGTATGTTTGATTATCCGTGCAATTATTGATTCAAAATAAGTATAGAAAGAGAAAACACTATCAAAATGCAGAAAATGACAAAAAAAAAAAAAAAAATGCACTTGTCCATTAGAAATGATTTTATATATTAAAAACATTCTTAATCGAATATAACTACAAAAAAAACAAAATTAAATACATAAATCTATACCTAATTTAACATTCTGCATACCTTGTATTACGATATATTATTATTAATTTTAAATCTGAAATAATATATTTATTTAATAAAATCCCAAAACTTTAGGATTCTAGACAATATTTAGTCATGGATAGGTTTATTAATTTGATATTTTTTATGAAATAAACATTGCACTGAGACTATTATTAAGGAATAAAAGTACATTAGCGCAATTTTCAGTGTTTATCACTCAAAACTGTCCACTTCTTTAATTTGCTAAAAAATTGTTTCATTTCATAACGTATTTTTAAAAAAACTTGGCCTTATGTATTTAATAATATCCCAAAACTTTGGGATTGTATAATACTTTAGAACCTCGATAGCTTTATTAAATTGGTATTTATTTTTATGAAATAAAGCATTGTACTGAGACTATTATTAAGGAGTAAAAGTACATTAGAGTAATCTTGGGGGTTTATCACTCAAATCTGTCCACTTCTTTCATTTTCTAGAAATTTTTTAAATTTGGCATAATGTATTTAATAATATCCCAAAACTTTGGGATTGAATAATACTTTAAACCTCGATAGCTTTATTAAATTGGTATTTTTTTTTTTATGAAATAAAGCATTGTACTGAGACTATTATTAAGGAGTAAAAGTACATTAGAGTAATCTTGGGGGTTTATCACTCAAATCTGTCCACTTCTTTCATTTTCTAGAAATTTTTTTAAATTTGGCATAATGTATTTAATAATATCCCAAAACTTTGGGATTGTATAATACTTTAAACCTCGATAGCTTTATTAAATTGGTATTTTTTTTTTTTTTTTTATGAAATAAACATTGTACTGAGACTATTATTAAGGAGTAAAAGTACATTAGAGTAATCTTGGGGGTTTATCCTCTCAAATCTGTCCACTTCTTCTTCTTTTTTCTAGAAATTTTTTTTAAATTTGGCATAATGTATTTAAGAATATCCCAAAACTTTGGGATTGTATAATACTTTAAACCTCGATAGCTTTATTAAATTGGTATTTTTTTTTTTATGAAATAAAGCATTGTACTGAGACTATTATTAAGGAGTAAAAGTACATTAGAGTAATCTTGGGGGTTTATCCCAAATCTCAAATCTGTCCCAAAACTTTGGGATTGTATAATACTCCTCGATAGCTTTTATTAAATTGGTATCTTTCATTTTCTGAGAATTTTTTTAAATTTGGCAAATAATGTTTCATTTTCTAGAAATTTTTTAAATTTGAATATCCCAAAACTTTGGGATTGTATAATACTTTTAAACCTCGATAGCTTTATTAAATTGGTATTTTTTTTTTTTTTTTATGAAATAAACATTGTACTGAGACTATTATTAAGGAGTAAAAGTACATTAGAGTAATCTTGGGGGTTTATCACTCAAATCTGTCCACTTCCACTTCTTTCATTTTCTAGAAATTTTTTAAATTTGGCATAATGTATTTAATAATATCCCAAAACTTTGGGATTGTATAATACTTTGAACCTCGATAGCTTTATTAAATTGGTATTTTTTTTTTTTTTTTTTATGAAATAAACATTGAAACTGAGATTATTATTAAGGAGTAAAAGTACATTAGAGTAATCTTGGGGGTTTATCCCTCAAATCTGTCAACTTCTCACAGTTCTTCATTTTCTAGAATTTTTTAAAATTTGCATAATGTATTTAATAATATCCTAAACTTTGGGTTTCTAATAATACTTTTGGGTATTTTAATAATATCCGACACTTTGGGATTGTAGACAATATTTAGTCATAGATAGCAATAGAACGAAAATAATACCCAAAACTTTGAACTTTGAACCTCGAAGTTTATTAAATAGTTTTTTTTTTTTTTATGAAATAAATATTATGCTGAGACTATTATTAATGAGTAAAAGTACATTAAAGTATTTTGGGGGTTTATCACTCAAATCTGTCCACTTCTCACAGTTCTTTCATTTTCTAGAAATATTTTTAAAATTTTCATAATGCATTTACTTATTAATATCCCAAAACTTTTGGATTGTAGACAATATTTAGTCATAGATAGCAGCAGAATGAAAGGTTTATTTTTAACCTCGATAGGTTTATTAAATTGATATTTCTTCTAGACAATATTTAGCCATATATAGCGATAGAATGAAAATAACACTTTGGAACTCTATAGGTTTATTAAACTGGTATTTTTTATGAAATAAATATTGTACTGAGACTATTATTAAGGAGTAAAAGTACATTAGAGCAATCTTGGGGGTTTATCACTCAAATCTGTCCACTTCTCACAGCTCTTTCATTTCATTCATATGAATAATCAAATTCTGACGTTGTTAATACTCCAGTCTATTAGAAGGGAGGATGCACAGGAGCCGCAAATCCCAAGTTGAAAGGATTTGCAAAATTGCGGTGCTCCCTGCAATCTCTAATTAAAAGGAGATTCCCAGTGAAATATAGATTGAGCGTTCAATTTCTATAGCAGCAACTCGCATTTCTGCTCTCTAAGACCGCTTAATTGCGTATTGATTCGGGGTTTCAGATGATTTATGACGTTATCGCAATTGAAATACTTTAATTATTAATGACAGTGACAACAAGGGGAAAAAAAAAAAAAAAACACAGCGGGAACGTGTACTTAACATCCATCAATCGAAAAACTTTCACGGTAATCTGGTTTTTAAAGTTTTGCATTGTTGTTTTAATCAATGGAAGTTTTAAGCAAATTTTATTTGCATAAACTCTTCAGAATATTAAGTGGAGTTTTATCGTGTAAATGGTGGAGGTACTTAACCTCTTCGCGCCCTTGGCTACATAAGTGGCACTATTTACGTTTATAACTGGAATCAAAATAGCGTCAAGTATTATTTCTGTCAGTGTTGTTGGATTGTTTGAACAAATCCTTAATTATTAATTTTAGTGATTGGTATTGGTAGATTTTAGTACTGGTATCAGGAGACCGCTGAGACTGGAACCCTTGACATTGACGTGTCATAGCGTTAGTCACTCGACCAACAGGCCCATAATTATAACTACTATCATTATAAAATGAACAAAAATTTGATAAATTATTTACTACAGAATCTCTGAACGAGAAAAATACAAATCTTACGATTTGGCTGCACTGAAACTTTATAGTGTGCAGTTATGAATATGAAAATCCGTCAAGTATTATTTCTGTCAGTGCTGTTGGATTGTTTGAACAAATCCTAATTATTAATTTTAGTGATTGGTATTGGTATTGATATTTAGTACTGGTATCCAGGACACCGCTTGGAACCCTGTGACATCCAGCGTCATAAAACGTTAGTCACTCAGACCAACAGGCCCATAATTATAACTACTATCATTAATAAAATAAACAAAAATTTGATAAATTATTTACTACAGAATCTCTGAACGAGAAAAATACAAATCTTACGATTTGGCTGCACAGAAACGGCATTTATAGTGTGCAGTTATGAATATGAAAATAGCGTCAAGTATTATTTCTGTCAGTGTTGTTGGATTGTTTGAACAAATCCTTAATTATTAATTTTAGTGATTGGTATTGGTATTGATATTTAGTACTGGTATCCAGGACACCGCTGAGACTGAACCCTGTGACATTGAGTGTCATAACGTTAGTCACTCGACCAACAGGCCCATAATTATAACTACTATCATTAATAAAATGAACAAAAATTTGATAAATTATTTACTACAGAATCTCTGAACGAGAAAAATACAAATCTTACGATTTGGCTGCACTGAAACGGCATTTATAGTGTGCAGTTATGAATATGAAAATAGCGTCAAGTATTATTTCTGTCAGTGTTGTTGGATTGTTTGAACAAATCCTTAATTATTAATTTTAGTGATTGGTATTGGTATTGATATTTAGTACTGGTATCCAGGACACCGCTGAGACTGGAACCCTGTGACATTGAGTGTCATAACGTTAGTCACTCGACCAACATGCCCATAATTATAACTACTATCATTAATAAAATGAACAAAAATTTGATAACAAATTATTCACTACAGAATCTCTCAACAAGAAAAATACAAATATTACGGTGTGGCTACACTGATAACGGTATCTATGGTGTACAGTTAAGAATATGAAAATAGCGTCAAGTATTATTATTACTGTTAGTGTTGTTGGACTGTTTTAACAAATCGTTAATATTGGATAAAAAATAATACCCTATATAAATATATTTAGTTTTAATAATTAATACACGGAATACTAATGAATAATTTATGCCCGGAATGTATGAAATCATTTCACTTATTAAATGTTGCCAGTATTGTTAATGTTAATTTCAATTAATATTTCTATGTCATCATAATTAAGCGAGACAGATCTTTTAATTAGTCTGGCACTCTATCTTAACATATCCAATAGATTTCTGTATTTATAAGTACGTAATATTTCAAAAGACAAATAAATTAAGCTATTTTGAAACTTGCCACTAAAAAAAAAAAAAGTTGATTTAATAATTAACTAAGTCCAAAAAAAAAAAATAAAGTTAACAAAATATCGTTAAAAACTGAATAAGCATTTAAGTAATTATTTATATCTCGGTTAAAGAAAATTACCAATTTTCTTTCTCAATTAAATTATTAAAGAAAATTACCAAGAACCTTTTACGGAGTTAATCAATATTGAATTAAAAAAAAAATTAACTGCAGAGAAGTAAAGAATACGATGATACTTTACTGTTACAAATACGAAAGAATATAAAACGGCATAAAAAATTACTTAAAAAAAAGCCCCTCACTTATTAACTTTAAGTAACATGAATTAAGCATAACCAAGAAATCTTAAGTTTTTAATGAGGATATTTGTATTCTTCCCTGGGATGTTTTTTTAATATTAAATTAACGAAGCATTTAATTTATTCGCGGTGAATCCTTTTTTTTGTTCCTTTTCAGTAGCATAATTGAAAATTTTTTTCGCATGCCCTAATTTGATGGTTAAAGATAGTGAATTATGAATTGATCTCGTTGATTAAAACTTCAGGCTTCTAATTTCTTTAAACAGATATGCATAGATTGCATCGCCATCTGAAATTTTACACATCGCGCAGTCCATAATTTTTTAAAATTTTTAGACTTTGATAAAAGAGAAGGACAAATAACAAATTCCGGTAGCAATCGTACAAAAGCAACTAAAAATACATATTATATATTTCAAAATATACGCCGAAATGGGAAAAAAAAATCATGCGAAGTTCAAATATGTCGCCATGAGGGGTGTAAATATTGCCAAGCAGGTAAAACGGATGAAATATTTTCCAATCAAATCGCTTCTGTAAAATAAGACGCCTATGACGATAGTTGACGATCTCTAGTAACCCTATCTGAAGCTAGCACATTATTTCCATTCAGTTGTTGTCTGAAAGATAAGCTGAAAGAGAAATTCTAATATGGCAAATTTCAAACTACAGATGATCGTGTTTATGGAAAAGGTTTTGGTACTTTTCCGTAAGCTGGGCAACTTTCGCCAATATCGGACTTTTCTTTTGGCGATGACGCAACAAAATATAAACAATTTCGAAAATAAAAACAACTAATTTTTATGAAACGAATAACTCATTTCATTTAAATTTAATTTTTCACAAACTTAAGAAACAGAAATTAAAGAAATAAAAGTGCTATATTTGGCGACTTATCACTTGGGCCCCAGTTAACGGAAAAGTACCTACATTTTCTGCGAGATCATCGAATTCGTATGCAAGTCGACACACTCACTTTAGCTTTAGAAAAAGTTTAAAAAAATTCTCGGTTATATATAGTAAACTACAGTACATACATAATGTTATTGAAATTTTTTTCTTGAACATCAGTGGCTTTGTGTGTCACTAATGTGTGCTATCAATAGCCCACATAGTCATAATTATTGCAGGATTTTTCCTTTCATTTTACGGAGAGCCACGAGGATTACCAATAAAACATGCTTAATTTTGTTATTATGTTAAGTACAAATTGGCATTAATGACAATTATTTCAGAATAATAAGATTTCATATGTTTCAGTGTGTCCACTAAAATAACGAAACAATCGATATTAATATCGAAAAAATTTGATGCTCTAAAAATTGTATGTCTGAAAATCATTAAAGTATCTTTTGAATGTAATAATTAAACAAAACTGAGATTTATTCTCCAATTTAAAAGGACTTGCATGTATCTTCAATTAATTGTTAGTAATTCCGACTTAATTGTTAATAATTGAAAAATTAAATAGACCGGAATAATATCAAGCATTAGATTTAAGCTAAAATGTTTTTCATTGTCTTTTCTTATAGAACATAATATTTTATGAATCTAATAAATGTAGAAAAAAAACTCACCAGATTACTGTAACTACGAGCAAGTTCTAAAGAGAAAAAGCTGATTGAGCTTACTGTAAAGAGAAAAAAAAAAAATGAGATATCAAGGAATTTTTACAGTAACAACAAGACAAGACACATATATATAAAACTAAAAAATGCAGTATGAAAAACTGAATATTTTCAGGCAAATAAGAGTATTTTGTTGGTATGCAGTTTTTCAAAAAAAATTATGCGTAACTTTTTATAGATTAGTTTTTCTGCAGATTTATCGTGCCCATCATCATCGGCCATTATGGATTATTCGTATTTGAGAAGAAAAAAATTAATAATTTTATCCAGGTTGAAAAGGAAATAAATTCCATGTACTACTATTTATAACTTCCAATATCCAACTGCCATATCTCAGAAATTGACAATTCAATAAAACAAGTTGTCAAATAATAATATTAGATAAAATAAATATTAGAGCACAAATTACTAATTAATTGTCACACAATACACAAATTACTAATTTTACAATACCCAAATTTCAATTTTAAATTGAAATTTGGGTATTGTGTATAGTTAAAAATTAAAAATTAGCTTAATTTTCCCTGTCATCTTTCCTTTAATGAAAATTTGTAATATAGAATCCTTCAGAACACATAAATTATATATATCATCAGCCTTTAAATAAAACACTTGATAATTTTGAAATAACAACCAAGTTATGAAACGATCGGAAGTTTTCAATTACTTTTTATCTAATACGTTGTTTAAGAACTCGGAGGAATAAAGATAACTTAATCAACCGACAAAGTTATCTTTCCGTCCCTTACCAAAAAGAATATCCATTTGAATGGAAAATATCTTTCTGAAAAGGCATTTCAGAATGTGTAAAGTGTGTTCCTTTTTGAAGTAAAAGTATGCCGAATATTTTATTCAAAATACTAAAGGTGGAAGAATAGATTCAAAATGTTTAGCAGAAATTTAAAATACGGAAGTATCAATGCAATATGTATTCATATAAAAATAAGGACTACAAAACACTATTCAAATAAGGCGGCATTCCTATGTTTACGTATTCAAGTTCATAATATAATGTAAATATTGTTATGATTGGAAAATCAAAAAAGCATAATAGAAATATACGCGCATTTATATACACAAAGAAGTATATACTTAAATAAAAATACATAAAAGAAAAAAAGAAATATATAATACATAATATTATTTCGATATTGTCATTCAATGAATACGTTGTAGTCGTTAAAATTTTAGTATAAACATTGCTAGAATCTACAACTTCAAACGGCAACAAAAGCATATGAATAAATTGGAAAATATTATTTTAGATACAAAAAGAAAAAATTAAGATTCACAAATTTTGAAAATACACTCAAACCTGTTTTTATGCGGGGATAGGGACAGTATAAAAAAAAAAAAATGCAACTTCATATAGAATATTGTTTGCAACATATAAAAAATAAATAAATAAGGACCGCATAAATAAAAAGTTCCACATAGAAAATATGTAAATCAAAACTTCACGATGTAGCTAGAAATTGGTTTTCCCAAACAAGAAAAGATGAATTTACACAGCGGAACATTTTTAGATGTTTAATTTGCATCTATACATTCTAAAATGTGCATTTAAAACTATTAATCGTAGTCAAGTACGCAGATTTCTAGTGGAGAACTGGTTTAAAATCATTTTCGTCATGGTTAATCTGAAGTTATAATATAGGGTGAGCCATACGTTGGATACTTTTTAATTTGCATGCTATTTTGACAGCCATCCATCGTTTCCTTTTTGAATGATTTTTAAAATTAATTTTTATTCATAACATGCATTTGATGGAATTTTTTTAATATACCACACACACACACAAAATTGCTCAAAAAAAATGATCGCATAAAAACAGGTTCGAGTGTAGTCAATTTAATTCAAAGTTAAAGAGAATTTTAATCCGATTATAACAAAAAAAAAAAGTAATAATAATAATAAACTATGTCAAAGTTAGCACCGCCATAATTTTTAGAAATCAAAAAGTACAATATTCAACAACGTTTTTCAGAGTTTAATATTCAATATATATTTTTCTTGTGATTGATAACTACTGGTGTAATAAATACATTACAACCTACAGACACTATAAAACGATGTGAAGTCGTCGTAAGAGAATTATAACTTACTACAATTATAATTTAACCTTTAATCCACTTTTTAGGGCTTGAAAAAAATGACATCTTTAGACATGACGATACTGGGGAATCGCTGAGCCTATTGAGGAAAATTTAGTGTATTGTACAGTCAAAGCGACTACAGATGAAAAACTCATCAGCGTACTTAATATAACAAGAATTAGCCAATAACGTGTGTTGATGTTGTGTAAAAGCAGTATATATCGAAACATTTAAAACATTAAATAAAAGAAATTTATTTTAAAGAAAAACTGGCCGACGCAAGATTCAAATTTAAAACAAAACGATATATTATTGTCATTGTCAAAAGCTCTCTTTGCATTTTCTTCATTCGTTCCATCCAATCAGATGCTTTTGACCACTGACAGTTTCAATACAAAAGTCAGTGATACCGTACGGCACTTTTCCGTTTGGGTTCGAGAACGTCCGAAATATTCTACAACCAATCCAACAACGTATTTAATTCAAAAGTAGAAATACGAAATTTCAATTTGCTACAACAACAAATAATGCATGTCAGTGCAATCCCAATTCACAATGAATAAAAATAGATTTTCATTAAAAGATAACACCATCTATTTATGGAACTACAGAAGATATTTGACAGCTTTACATGAGTAATATCATTAAATGATTATGCGAACACGATTAATATTAGACAGTTATGAATGCCAAATAATATGTAGAATGTATAACAGGCCAATTATTATGAGTAGCAATTAAATTGCTATCTTTAGTGATTAACATTTTCAATAATGATCTTTGAATACTCATGTGTCCAAATAATGTATAAAGCATACCGTGAATATTAGTATACACCTGGCAATCTACAATGTATATACATCCCAACATAAGCCCTTTTATTTGTATCTACATGTTTATGTAAT
>BPLR01002604.1:0-42128 GCA_021605095.1 Caerostris extrusa | reverse complement strand
TTGTTAATAATATTATTATTCATTCAGTCATAAACCTACATTTAATATATAATTCCATTTGATGGTATATTTCACACAAGTTAAGCAGAAGAATTCACTTAATGTTAGATAAAATTACTTTTAAGAAAAAAGCCAACGAAGTCCATAACACATTAATTTTGCATATAAAATTTAATGTGAGCAAATAAATTTCCCATTGATATCTTGCATGTGAAGTTCTAAATACCAATTATATTTTTGTTTTTATTTTCAATATATACATTTTTGCTTCAGTCATCTAAATTTTTTACCTGATCAATAATTTTTAAGAATTCAACATGAAAGGAAATCGTGCATTATTATGCTACAATTTTTTGGCTTAAATTGTCTAAAGTAATTTATTAGATTATATATTATTTAAAAATTCAATCATTTTTACTATCATTTTCTTATGTGCTGCTCAAAAACATATTACAGACCGCCAACCTCCTTTTATAGTAATCAAGGAAGCTCTGAATTAGACAGCATTTTAAGCAGAAACAATATTGAAATACTTATGAAAAATGTATAACAACCTTGGCAAACTTTTCTTTAAGATTTCAAAAATATATACAAAACATTCATTAAAAAATAATCACAATATGTTTGTTTTGCCAATAATTATAATTCCACTTTCATGAATGCATGTTTAAATTCACTTCAATAAGAGCATGAATGAAGAAAAAGTCTACCTTGGCGTCGTTTATCCTGAGAAACAAGAGTAATATGACTACATGTTATAGAAAATATCAAAACACTTTTAATATATTACAATACAATCATTATTCATATAATATTTCGAAAACAAAGACAGTTATACCTGCATACTTGACAAACACTTTTAATGAATTTTATGACTCAACAAAAACTGACTAAAATAATTAAAATTTTCAAATACAAAAACATGTAAAGCTTTTATTTGACATTGATGCTATATTTATATTTATACAGTGTGTGTAAATTAATATAAGGAAGAAAAATAATAATTTTAACAACTGATTAATTTTAGAAAGCTTTTTATATATGAATATATTTTGAAAAGATCTAATCATGAGAAATAACAAGAATTATTTCAGAAAACAAATACAAATGACAGATATGTCTCATATTAAAAAGCTTTTACCGGTCTCCTTTTATTACAATTAGAATGGAGCAATAGTAATTACTAATTTCGGGAAAATAGTAAATTATAAATAAATAAAATATGGACAAAATATCTACATAAAAAAATGTGCATAACTGCCAACTGAAAAATGATGACAAAGGAAAGGAATTTTACAATTGCAATTTTAACAAATAAAAAAAAAAAAAAAAAAAAAAAAGATAAAATGCATTAGTAATAAATATGGGAATTTTTTTTATCTCATATATAAATCTACAACTTGAAAATTTAACAAATACATGTACTACATAATATATAAGCTATGAAAAAATTTCCAATAGCCCTTTTGGGAATTTTGGAAAATTATCCTTTATTGAAATTTTTAAATATCAAGCCCTTTATTTCATAATTCTTCAGATTTTAAGAGAATAAAACTCAGAAAACTTGCCCAGTTGAAAAATGATGGAAATTCAGTTATGTGCATTCTAATATTAAAAACAAAAAATATTTCATTTTATGTTGAAAGAAATTAGTCAATTTATCACAGAATACAAAAAATAAAAATATTTCTGAGAGGAAAAAACACATCTAATCAAAAAGGACAACAAAAGAGTGATACAGAGATTAGTTTTAGGCACATACCTCTGCTATCAACAATAAGTTTGTCCATCCCCCTAGGACCAAAGGGGTTGTGGGACAGCTTCGCGCAACTCCTTGACAACATTGATATTGCTGATGATTTGCTGCTTGCGCTTGACTGTTTTCAGTTCTTCTTTAAGAAGAATAATAGGACCATTCTGTAAAATAAATATAAATTGTTACTAAAAAAAAACTTTAAATATGCTACAACAAAAACAATTTAGTAATAGGTAATGTAACATTTTCCATGATAAAGAATCTAGAAGTTTCAAAAAAATACCCATTTTATCTATGTCATAAAATTTTTGTCAAAAAACCACAGAAAAATGTGAAAGATAACAAAAGGAGGAAAGTTTGATCTCTGAGTCAAATCTGATGATAATTACCAGATATGCTAATATTATTACATTCTTGTGTATTAAACAACATGATTTTTTAAACAATGCATAAGTACAATAGTTTATAAATTAAAAAGACTTAAAATTATTACAAAGCACCATTAAACCATTTTATAGTTGAGATCATTTACTCAAACTAATTTGAGAACACTCTATAAAACTCTTAAAAAAAATTAATCCAAAGTTCATTAAATTTTTATCGAAACTTTCTGATGAAGGATTTAATTAACCCTTTGCGGGCACAAGCGTTTTCTTTCAAAATTTACATTTTTATGCTCCTAATAAGAGAAAAAAAAGCTCATTTATGACCAAAAATATTTTTAATTTTGTTGTTGTGGCTGTTATTTATAACAGGGGTGACTAACATATTTGCCCCTATACAAACAATGACATTTTACTGATTTATTCAATAGAAAAAATATGAAATATAAATAAATTCACAAATAAATATGCATTTTGTAAAACTATTTATTACTAATTATTTCTAAACTAAAAATATATTAATTACATGAAATAAGTGGTGGAAAAACCCAATATGATGTAAATGACCAAATGTATTATTTTTTATTTATTCTAGTGAAACAACATAAAACAAGGAGTTGCACACAATGGAACATCACATGTTCAACATAACACTGTCTGTTTCTGGTTGCCTTTTTAGTGCTACAATGTTTGCACCTTTTGTATGCTTGCCCTTTTTCTGATATGTATATTTGAGCATTAGTTATTCTGATTTCCTGTGGAATGCCAATTTCCTTTACGTTGCAACCCAACTTGATTGCAACTTTCGATTTTTACTGCTAAATCCTTCTATTACCCCACGAGCTATTCTTAACCTAACTTCTAAATGCGAATTTTTAGCTACGTTATGATTATTCCCCTACAATATATATAAATTTACTAAACTAGCACATAAAAGAAAAAGTAAAATAACCTATGTCACCACTTCCACGATTTTCTACTTGAGCTATATGAAGATTTCAATTGGTTAAAATTTATCCCCCATAGTTCTTGTATAATCTCAATTGCTTTTGGGCAAACAATTTTTCTTTTAGAGCCATATTTCTGGGTTTCCACTTACTTATGTCATTTCATTCATATTATGGGCTGTTGAAAGAAGAGTAACAAGCTTAGTATCCCCACCATTCCACTGCAACAGTGTCTCTACATGCCAACATCAGCGATTCATATTTTTTGGTAATTTTTATTTTTCCTCATGGGTTCAGGAAGGAATTTTTACCAGTTCTGATGGTTTTTTAAAAATCACTTGAAAAATCTTATAAAAATATTACTTTTATTACATTCCATTTCAAATTATTAGTTCTAAATATATAAATATTTATTGTAATCAAAAAAATCGCTGAAGTATGCTCAATAATATTAGTAATAATAAATTTTATAAATAAATGGTGTAATATATATATATATATAAACATATAAATCAAGTACTAAGCCAAGCAAAATGCATTCCTGAAAACGAATAAATCAGTTGTGAAACCAGGCGGTGGTAAAATTATATACCACCTCTAAAAATCGCTAAGCAGGCAGTGGTGGTAAATTATATACCCACCTCTAAAATCGCTAAGCAGGCAGTGGTAAATGTTACCACCAATTATAAATGCGTACAAATAAAAATATTTAGCATTAATTTTCAAAATACATAATGAAATCCAGATATTATATCTTCAAGATACACAAAATACCATTACATAACTTTTAACGTATTTTTATTCATAATTATACTAGGAAACACATGCATATCTTCGCCATTTTGCTCGAAAACTGACAAAAAGAGAAATTTAGCAGTTCACGAGACCCCTAACTGCGATCTGCTGGTTGAAACGTGAAACGCTGATTCCGAAAGTCGGTTTTCCGCTAAGGGACGATAGTAAATAATTTACCACCTGGTGCTGGGAATCAAATCACGTGGTAGTAATATTTTACAAAGGGTTAAGATACTCTATCTCTCCACAAAGGTTATCCTGAAAATGGTAGTCCAGGGTTTACATATTACTATATGCTTTTTAGCACTCTTACTATATCTTTAGAGGAGAATATTGACAAGTGAATTCTAAAAATAGAGTTTATAAATTATCTATCATTTCATCTACCAGTATCTGTCATTGTTTAATCATGGTGAAACCATTACTTTTCACCATGTTATCAACTGCAATTGATTTATTTGAACTGAACAATGAAAGAAAAACAGCTGAAATATGAGGGAGAAAATTCACACCTCTTATTGCGAAGCAAATAAAAAATTATTTGGAAATGCTTCCGTACTAAGTGCTACTCCACCTGCCATATTATCTAGATATTGCATCATCTTATTGCCATTTGTTTTGATTAATGATAGATGGAAATAACACTTTCTATTCTTTTTGATGTCAAAAATCATGCAGTCCATTTTATTGATGAAATGCCAGCAGGATATTCAATGACCAGGAAGTTAGGGAGGAATATGGCAAAGTCTTTCCATTATTACACATAACCAAGAATAAAGTTCAAATTATGTATTTGAATATAAAAGAAAATCCCTACTGGGCTTGAACCAGATAATCTTTCATTAAAACATATGGGATTTCGACTTGTTGAAGAATATAGAAAGCAAAGAACCAATCTGGTGTAATAGCTTAAAAGAAAAACTGGTATCCTATGAGAACTTGGAACCACCCAATAAAGAGACCAAAACTGAATATAAAAGGATAGTTAAATACTTTAATAAAAGGCCAGAATAACTAGATATAACACATCACTCAATAAGTCTCCAGTCTAGCTAAGAAAAACAAATTTTTTTTTTTTTTTTTTTTTTTAGGAATTGACTGTATACATTCGTTCCCACTTTCCGATGCCTTTTTGTAGAACGATTTGTGTCTTTGCTCTCAAAACAGGCCTCAGTTTTGGCAATCACTTCATTTGAGCCAAATTTCTTTTCCTGGAGCATCTCTTTGATGTCTGCAAAAGGCAGTCGTTGGAGGCCAGATCTGAGAGTACAGTGGGTGGGAAGCAATTTGAAGACTTAATTCATTCAATTTAACCATAGTTCTCATCGACTTGTGGCACAGAGCATTGTCTTGGTGAAACAGCCCCTTTTTCTTTTGCATATGAAGCCTTTTTTTTTTTTTTGATTTCTACATTTAGTAGATCCAATAATGCCATGTAATATAATTTCATCTTTTCCAAGATAGTCAATGAACAAAATATCATGCGTGTCGCAAAATACGGATGCCATAAACTAGTCTGCTGATTTTTAATTTTTGTCGCTTTGGAGAACTTTCACCAGTTGCTGTCCATTCAGCTGACAACCATCTTGATTCAGGTGTGTACTAGTGGATCCATGTAACATACCGATGCAATAAAGTCTTTTTATCTTGCTTGGATGGGGCCTGATGGCTGAATGGCTAGCGCTCTGGCGTTCGGTACCACAGGTATCGGGTTCAAATCCCGGTATGCCCATGGGTGTTTGTAGTGGTTCAGAATCCACTTTAAGCCGTAGGTCCCGGTCCTAATAGGATTGTAGGCGCTGCGGGGGCATTGTTACTCCGCGTCCGTGGCTTACCATCAAGTTACACACACCCCTGGGTAATGCAAAGTGAGTAACATCGGTGCAGCCGTTGTGGCGAAAGATCACGGTCTGTTTGCCAGCTGCAATAGAAGAAAAAAAAAAAATCTTGCTTGGACAGCTTCAAACAGCGCTCTGAATCGTCGACATGTTGCTGTTTTTGGTTCAGTGTGAGCAAATGCGGCACCTCACTTCTAGAGCA
This sequence comes from Caerostris extrusa, assembly GCA_021605095.1. Classification (NCBI taxonomy): domain Eukaryota; kingdom Metazoa; phylum Arthropoda; class Arachnida; order Araneae; family Araneidae; genus Caerostris; species Caerostris extrusa. Next base: position 36,207 of record BPLR01002604.1, on the reverse strand, counting down.
ACTTAAGCATTCTCAAATTTTCGTGTAAAATTATAAACAAGTTACCTTCTGATATCTTTAAGGTGTCACTATCTCACGCAACTTCACTTTAACTATTTTGTTTTCAGGAACGATTTGGGGGCGACCAGAACATTCAGCATCATTTGTGTTTGTACGACAGCTTTTATATTCAGTATACCAGTCAATAAGTTGATTTCTCTGGTGCAGTCTCCATAATGCTCATCAAGTACTATTTGGCTTCAACAGTATTTTTCCTTACCAAAAAACAATGTTTAATCAACACACAAAATTCTTTTTTATCCATTGTTTTGAAAATTACTATAACCATAAAAAAAACACTGTAAACTAATTATCAGAATATCATGAAATTTTGACGTATATTGTTTGAAGGATGCTAATATCCAAAATCATATGAGTCTGTCAACAGTATTTCCATATGTGTGTCAGACCGGAGACTTATCAAATGATAATTTTTCTTGTGAAAAGTGCCTACCATGAAAACTAAATGTTAATAGCATATTTATTTTTAGAAGATATTTCCACCCCTTATTGTTGCTTTATAAATTTTAGTGCACACATTTTACAGCAAAATATAATAAATATTAAGATATTCTCTGGGCCTATTCTCATATTTTTTTACACCCAATATTGAGTTAAACAAATGATTCTCTTTTTTTTGGTGTATTTCCTTGAGTTTAAAAAGGTATAAATTCACATGTTTTTCTTTTGATGGTTATCTGGTATGTAGCCAAATATTCCAAAAAAAAATTTTAACTAGTTATTTTTTTCCCTTTAAGTAAATATAAAGTGCCCCTCCCTACTCAAAAATTATATCCCATTAGTCATGTTAAAGTATAAAGTGGTGTTAAACATTATAAATAAATAAGGTAGAAATTATTACTGTTTCAGCTGTATATGAGTTCTGAATTTACTTTGCAAACAAACACTATTATATTATTTTTAAAAAATAACATATTAAATTAGAATCCAAGTTATTGGAAATTTTCACATGAGAATGATTGCTTTATTTGACTTATTCACACTAATTAAGGCAAGTTACTTAAAATCTCAAGCTTTGATTCTGCTTTGATATTTTTTGTAATAAAATTTACCAAAACCAAACTTTTTAATTTTTTAATTCAGCAACACGTCACATCTGCTGGTTTAGAATAATAAATTTAATTAAGGCTCAGTGAAAAAATAATCACAAAGATTAATTACTATAATTTTCTACATAAAATCTGTAACGTAATTTCCCTGTAAAATCAGCGAGTAGATTTTTTTCTAGAAGTGTCAAACAATTATTCCCAAAAATGGTGCTTAAATGCATATTTATGTAACAGGAAAAAACATAATACACCAATATTTTGTGAATGAATTTAAAAAAAAAAAAAAAAAAAAAGAAATGAAATAAAAATAATTAAAAATGTTTTCCAAAAGCAAATTTCTATTTTCACTAATTATGCCAGGGTTACTTTTTCTTGTGGTTAAAATTATTACACATTTTTTTTATGCTATTTTCCCCTCTGTAAAAAGCACTTAAATGAAAATATTATGCTCATTAAAGATCTTAGGAATCAAAAATTATTAGTACAAGGTAAGTCAAAGAAAAGCAAGCAAACACAAATAGTCCCCGAATTACACCGGTCATTTTTTTAATTATTATTATTACTGAAAAATAAGAATGAATTATCTGTCTCAGTAGATTATGAGTAGAAAATTACAACACACACTTTTTTTTTTTTTTAATTTGGCTGAGATGGAAAGAGCTAAATAAATAATTGAATGATTTTTTTAATATTTTAAAAAATAAAAACAAATAATAAAAATAATATATCCAGATATTCACGTAAATTGCCATTAAATATTTAACTTAATTTCCATGAAAATTATTTTATGAATATAACATTTTTCCTTCATTAAAAGCCACCCCAGACTACAGATATAAATTTCATTAAGCATTTTTGGGGTTTGAATTAGAAAAACAATGAGGAGGCTTATCACTAGCAATTCACAAAGGAACAACTGCAACAAGGATGGAGAAATATACATTCAAGTCAAGTCAAGTCGCCGAAAACTCATGCATTTGAAGCTAAAAATGAGATAATATACAAAAAAAGAAGATAAACAAGACATTAAACTGAATACTTGAATCAATTTTTACAGATATCATTGTTTTCAACCAAGTATATGAATATTTTTGTCCATGGTCAAAGCCAAGTAATGTAATTTAATCTTTTTATAAGCTTATAATTTTTTAAATGAAAATGATGTACACAAACAATTTAATTTAAATGATAAATAAAAAAAAAAAAATTACATTTAATGAATTAATTTATTTTATGACTTCTGTTTGTATGAATGCTTATGCTCATGTCTGAACAAAGATAATTTGAATGTATATATATATGCAGAGGGAGAGAGTTGAAATTTAATTATTTTTAGCGTTTTTAATTTTGGATTTTATGAACATAGTTTTAATAAATTAATAAAAAATGTACAGCGAATATGAAATGGAATACAATAACGATGAATTTGAATCTCAATTTCAGTTAAGTTTTTCTAGATGTAAAATACCATAATATAACGAAATATTGCAGTATCTCTAGATAATAAAATTGTTAAACAGAAATTATCAACATTATGTTTTCAATTTGATGTGGAATTAAATTATTATTGTAAATAAAATCAGATGGTCAACAATGAGTGACTGTCAATACGCCGGCACACATGCGACTTCTTGCATAAAAATAATATAAAATAATGTAATTTTTTAGATCAAAATTGATCAAAGTGTCTGAAAATATAATAATAATAATTTCTGACAGCATTACTATTAAGATCACATTAGATTTTCTTACCATTCTCATTTTTATAATGACTAAAGAATTTCCGGAGATGAATTCTTCTTTGTTTTGATAGAGTGGAGTTGAATTGTTTCCAGCTGAAAAATTTGTTACGAAAAAATTGAAATTCATTCATTTACCATGCAGCGGAGTACAGTCACCAAATTGATTGAAATTTCAGCACAGTACAAATTTCAATTATATTGGTGATGGTTCAACCCTCTATAATTAAAAGGTTATCTGACTAAATAAGTACGACACACCTCTCAGTAATCTACAAGAAAATACAAATTTCAAAATTCTAATTACTGTTACGTTATAAAGCTTATCAATATCAAGCGACCTTATGGCGTATAGGCTACAGGCCTGAAGGAGAAATTGACAAACATTTAAAATTTAAAGAAACTATTTCGTCTCTACAGTAGATGAACGCTTCGCGTTCAGGTACTAAAACTCTTTATTCATCTTAGTACAGTGATATTTAATCTTCTGTCCTGTTTGATGTCGATGTTGGCAAGGGTAAGATTTTGGGATGGTGTAGAGTAAAGGTAAAATGAAATGGCCCAATGTCTAGCGCTCTGGCACTCGGTGCTACAAATTTCGGGTTCGAGCAACGGCGGTGCCATGGATGTTTGTAGTGGTTCGAATTCACTTTAAGCCTTATGTCCTGGTCTCCTATGACTATAAGAGCGTCACGGAGCAGAAGTCAGACTCCTACCTACGGTGCTCCATCAAAACAGAAGCTGCACCCATCTTCCCCTCCTTCTATGAGGGGATACGACAACGACAACAAAAGAAAATCGTCCATATAATCAAAAATCTTTTATTTATAGGAATAGATATTAATCGATGCAAGTTCTTTCATAATTAGAAATATTTAATCTCGATGAGTGCTTTCTTTCGGTGATTTATTACAATTCAATTACTTCAAGAGTGAAAAATGTTTATTAATTTCTTAATTTGATGATTTTGATTTTGATTTTTGAAATAATAATTTTGTGAAATGATTTTTAAAAGATGATTTTTAATGTTTTTGAAAAATATCAGAGATTTAGTTTTCGAAAAGTTGAGTATTTTATAATTGTTTTTAATTAGAGAAGAAGGGGAAGTATTTATGTTAATTATGGCGTTAGCGTATGAAAATTAGAAAGATTTAATTGGAAGACAAAGGTTTTGATTCAGTCAGCTTATATACCATCATAATAATAATAATAATAATATAAGCTGATTGGCTTTAGGATCTTCGAGCCACCCATCCGAAAGACGACATACCTTTAATTACCACAAATTATGGTTTGGGTAACGAAATAGAGAATCATTCTAAATGCGATAAGGAAATAATGTGGAAAATATCAGGGGATCCCTGTAGGAAGGAAAGTCTTATAGAAACAGGAGAGACTCAAGATAGCCCCTTTGCACCCCAAAGCAGCCAGAAAATCCAGTTTGCAAAGATTTAGATGTTGAAAATTGTAATATAAAAAATGTTCTTATTTTCAGTACAGAAAACTGATCCTCACCCCTGTCCAAAATTCAATGAAGGATTTATTCTTGAATTGTCTTTTCATTTTTCCACTTTCAATGAAAATATATGAAGATTCCTAATTCGGAGCTGAGAGACTTTCGAGAAAATTTTGATAGGGATCACCGTAATTTGCTACCGAGGTGTCGTCAGTAAGAAAATGCTTTTTAAAATTCTTTGCCAGCATTCTTTCCAGACACCAGAAATTCTTTTTCTATTCAGTTGTCATCATTTCTTGCTACTGAATCCATTCGACGGCAATTCCTTTCTCCCATGTCTCCTAATTTTGATGGGGTATGGAAGGCTGAGTAAAACCATTCAAACATCACTTGAAAAGAAGAGCCGGAAATTCAAAATTGGCATTACAAATTTTTTTAACGCTCATTAACCAAATTGAAGAATTTTAAATAGTATCTTCCCTTTAATAGTATTTAAATAGTATTTCTTTTGTTTTCGATACAAATGATTTCGAAATTTGCCCATTTTTTGTTATACCTGACCATTTTTTTTTTTTTTTTTTTTTTTTTTTGAATGAATGAATGCCCTATTAACAGTTTCTTGCACCTCATATTTCAGATGTACAAGACAATAGACCTTCACTATGGCAAAATTAATCAAATAAATCTGAAAATGGGTTTAGAGATTATTTGAACAACTTGCAACAACGAAGTTAATAGTTATTTGAGAAAAAATCTAGCTTCACTCGTGTTGCTTCAAGAAGATAAATTATATATAGTATGTTCATGGATTTGGATCGTATTCAAGAAGTAATACCTGGAAATAATAGGAAAAAAGTTGTTACAGTTAAACACCAAATTAACTAACTCCCCGACACTACAGTCCCTGTTGGACCAAGGCCCCCTAACAAATACGACTCCAAAATAGTCTGTCTCGAACTTTGGTTTTCCGATTTGTCATTTCCGGTTCTTCAGATACAATTAAACATCGCATGGACTTTTTAAACGAAGCTTTTCAAATACAAATAATTTACCAATTAAAGATACTCTAATGTAAACTTATTATATTTGTATACTTTAATATTAACGTATTTTTTTGCTGTAAATATATTGAAAATTGTATTTATTTGTAATATTGAGTAGTGTCAATATTCATTGTTTTTGAATGTAAGCAACATTAATTATATAAACCTTATCATATAATTTATCATGTGGTTATTATGTTAAATTTTTCAAATGAATATTTCAAAGTCGAGAAGTATGTTGGCGCCAGGTTCCGGTTTTGGGATTTTTCTATGTGAATTCGTTTACTTTGTATTTTTGCTTGTTGGTTATCGGACATTTTGTCGAACGGCGTTATACTTAGTTCTTCTGATAAAAATTGTAATTGTTAATTTTGACTTGTTTATTACAATCTACAAAACAGCTACGCAACAACAATTCGGTTAACAACTGTTAAGCCTCTTCGGCATATACAGTGCTCATTGGAATAGATAAAAATAATTAGTGGCTGTTTACAGGTCTCCGAAAATGTAATCTGCAAGTTATTTTCTATAATAAACTATAGTAAACTGTAAAAAGACTAACTGCCAAATTCCTATTTCTAAAATTTGTTCCTCTTTAAATTACTCCTAATTCAATTTTCAGACACGCTTTTTATAAAATAGGTTGTTGCATAAGTTGTTTGTTGAAAAGTTGAACTGAAATTTTTTCATAATTATTATCGGAATTAATGTTGACGTTCCGATTTTAATGATAAAGTTAAAGAGAAATAAAAAAATCCTGCACTGTAATTGCAAAAATTGTTGAGAATAATCGGTATACTGTCGAAAATATTATAAAGAATTAAGAAACAATTGAACATATTTTTTTAACAACCTCATAGTGGATGGCCAAAGATTTTGAATAATCGGAATGCTCTAACAATGATGAAGGAAGTGAAGTTACAATTGAAACTGGCCGCTCCGCAATGTTATAGCGACAACTATGGAGAGTGTTAATGTAAAAACATTTCAAAGAATTCCCCCATCTCAAGAATTTTATGGCAGAGTTCCGCGAAGGAAAACCACTTATATCATGAACAAATCAAAGAAAAACACTGAATTTGCTAATGAATGCATCAGTAAGAACCCACAGTGTTCCCACAGTGAAGCATGGTGGAATTGAAGTCAATGATTTTAGGTCAATGTTGACAGATGTTGAGAAATTAGCGAAGATTGTGAAAGAATGGTTGCTTCGAAAATACTTTTATATCTTCCTATTTTATTTTACAAGATCTATTGCTTAGATCTTTTTTTAAGATCACTTATTTATTTTGCAAGTTCTCTCTTTAGATTTATTTCACAAGATTTTTTTCTTGAGAATCTCAGAAAACAAAAAGGAAATCAAGAAGGTGACAAATATTTTATTATGGATGTCGTAATTAAAAATAAATCATTTAATTTCAACAGAAAATTCACCGAAATTTCTTTTGTTTAAATATTAAAGATTTTCTCAGTTGTCTTTCAATCTATAATTTTATTTGTAATTCAAAAATTTTAATTTTGCCCCATCTTGTTTATCTTTAAAAATTATCTAATCATTTTAATAATAAAACTAATCTTGACAAAAATAATCAAATATGGTATTTAATTAATTAACTAATTATTATTATTATTGCCTTTTACTTTAATTAAATGTTTAGTATTAAATATGTAGTATATGAAATATACCTGGTCAGATTACTTGTATAGCTAATAATTTTTTTTTTTTTTTTTTTTTTTTTTAAACTACCACTATTCAAGACTTTATGGTATATTGTCTTAATTGCTCATGTTTTCATAATATTAACAAATAGGCTTTTCGCACTTTAAGCAATCAGATAAACTATACGGGTTCTTAAATTACTTGGTGACGATCATTTAAGTATTTAAATATTGTATGGATTCCTGAATGTGTTGAAATAAAAAAAAAAACGAGATAACCGATAGCTTATCTAAATCCATATCAGATGACCTCATCGTACGCTAGATATGACTCGCAGAATTGCCCATCAAAAAGTATTGTATGAAAAAGCAAAAATTAACATAGCTAAACACATAACATGCAATTGGTTTTTCATATTTAAGCTTAAACATTGTCTTTAACCTAAGAATAGGACATATTTAAAGTTATATAATTTTAATGACCAACAATGTATTTAATAAACTATTCGGCATTGCCAATATTGTATATCATTTAGCCGACAAAGCGTTCGTTGCACCAACGAGGAGGTAGATCTACGTTGCTCTATCCGATAATCTACTTGAAGGCAACTCATCTAAAACCTGGTTTAACTTTACCCTAAACATCCCTGATCAGCCCAGGTTTAAAAGCTGTTCCCCTTTCCAGACTCCTGACGGGCCATGATTGTATGGCCAATCATCTTTTTCGTATGAAAATATTTGCAAGCCCAAAATGCATGCGCTGCAGTCTTGGAGAGGACATGGATTCATCTCACCTCTGCCCTGCACTTGTTTCCTCTACTGTGTATGGTTGTTACTGGGAGGCTAGGGCCCTTATAAGCTAAACATGTCACTATGTGATTTCTTTCGATTCTCGCTGTTGTTTTCATGTTCCTTGTGTTCGTTTTCTTTTTTGTATATTACTTTATGTAGTCTGCCATTGGAAATAAAAAATGTATTTTATAAACAAGTTTCTTTAAAAAGTCGCTCTTTTTTTTTTTACTTCTAAACATTATCACTTTTTTTTAAAAAAATCAACCTTTTATAAATCTAAAAAAGAATTTTCTTTTGTGACATCAGGAAAAAATGCTATTTACTGTAGATAATTGTACTCGCTTCGGCAGTACATATATTGATAATTAAGAAAGGGTGTGTATAACTAAAGTGTGTGAACATGCATGCGCTGTGTTATTCAGAAGAGCTCATATTTAAAGTTGTACAATTTTAATGATTAATTTAATAAATAAATTTCTTCAAAGAATTCCCTTTTTTTTTTTTTTTACTTCTAGATGTTATCACTTTTTTTAAAAGGAAGTTTTCGAAATGCTAGTTAAAAAGATGGTGAGTTAAAAATTGTTTGACGGAGTCTGTAAAAATTCGACTTAAAAATATTTTTTTTTTTGAAAATACTAGCAATTAAATGTTAAGAACGTCATTCAATTACTGTATTCCTCATAAATCAAACACCAGCAGTTACTGCTTCAGTAACTAACCAAGATATACAAAAGAATGAAGCAAATCTTTATGAAAAACAGACATCACGGACACGTATTCCCCACTGTGTGCGGCCCGGAAATTAATTTGTTCTTATAAAAATTGCTCAGAAGAATTGTAAAAGCGCCTGACTGAGCCTGCGCACAAGACAGCTACTGATGTTTTGATAGAGGTAGTAAATGAATTGGGAACCAGTTCTTTTCAGAACTTTATCCAGAACGCGATCGCCTACAAAATATTCGCCAACAGCTAATTCCAGGATCACCTGACAAAATTGAGCATCAAAGACAACAGAACCCAACTATTTGCATTGCTTTTGTAGCTACCCATGAAAACCTGGTCTTAGTTGAAAATTGAAAGATTACTCACGCGGAAGAATTGTTGATTAAACACAAAACAAATAAATTTTAATGTATCATCCGAATTCAAACAGGAAATTATTTATGCTTTACAACGAATGAAGAAAAACTATGGGATAGCAGATAAGGTACTACGGCGCGTGTCAATTAACTAAATGTTTTATTTACTCCACTTATAAACATCAAAATAATTCAGAATGGCCGAGTGGCTAGCGCTCTGGCGCTGGTCTAACACGATCTTAGAGCGTTGTGGAGAGTGACATATTGAAAATAAGGAAAAACTAACTGTTCATATATATAGTGATTAGGGGATTACAGTCCTTGTTGCTTCACATCCCCTTATACCACTTCATTCATCATCATAATTCAGAATATAAAAATTTCCTTGATAACTTGAAATTCTCTTTGAAGGCAATTTCAAAAATGCTAAACATATACATTTCCCCGCAAAATATTAATATTACTTTCATGTTACTGACTATTAAGGGGTAATGCTGAACAGTGTAATAAAGGCGAGCAAGATCACTGTTCGTTTACATTTAATTTATGTGTGACCTTCCTTTTTTTTTATTCTTTTAGAATTTTGCAAATTCTGAATCAATTTATACTTTTTTTTTCTTTTTTGTGATATTATCTATCTAATACAGTTACTTGATTTCTATTATTCTTATTCAAATATATTTATATTTAGTTATTCATTTATTGTTGTTTTATTTTATTGTATAATTTATTGCATGGATACTTACATATTAACGCCACCGCAGCTACAGATTTGGCGGTTTTTAAGTGGCGCCAATCTACACTTAAAATTTTTTGTGACAAATCATAAAAATATATAAAAACACTTTATTTAAAATCAAAACACTTTCAAAATTCAAAACCCTTTATTTAAAAACAAAAGTAGTCAATCGGATTTCGGTGGAAAATGGGCCGATATAGAGTTTAACATAGATTCAAAACAAGTCTTTATTTTGGCGCATTGGCAGCGTCTGCTGCGGTGGCGTTATTACTAAGTACCTTATAATGTATTAAAATGTTTAATTATTTGGATTATATTATTTTATAATTGGAAATTAACAACTTTTATATGTAGCAAATAAATATATAGCTAGTTAATAAAAAAGAACCAAGTTCTTTATTGTATTTCAAATTACGAAAAAATTCAAAACTTACACTAACAACTGCCACCGAAAAAAATTATAAAATATTATATGCTCTAATAAATAGCGTTTTCGGCGATTACCCCAAAGATTACAATTTCCTTTAACTAACTACAATATTTTTTATTTATCAATGTATATATTGATACAATCAAAGAATTGTAATTGTATTTGCTTTGGTAATATTTAGATTAAAATTGAAATAATACATAAATTAGCATATACCATATACCAGGATAACAATCATCATATTTAAATCTCATTAAAAAGCAAATTATGCAAAGCCCTTTGTATAAAATCGCAATTTATTTACCTCCTGCCTTGTAAACAGTTATAATGGATATTCATGGTTTTTTTTATTTCAAAGAATAATTAAAAATTTGTTTCAAATTTTCATCTCATTAACATTATTATACAATTGTCAATTATTTTGAGATTTTTTTATTAAAAGTATTTGTTTTTTTATATAATTCCTTTGGTACCTAATGTTTTTGTTTAGCTGAATAAGTAAATTTTCTTTTTCATATAAATATTAATAAAAAAAAAAATTATGCATATCTTAAAAATATGAATGTACATAAATTATTAATTTTCTTTTTCTTCTAAATATCAGTATGAAGAAATAAAATTTTTTAAAAATTAAATAAATATGTTTATCACAAATGCTAATTTTTATAATATTATATTCAAATATTATTTTAAATGGTTTTAATATTGAAACAAATTTTTAAATTTATTTTACTTGAATTCATTTTAATCACATATATTCAAAAGAATGAATTTTCTCTATAATTTGTCTTCAAATTTTATTTGGAAACTAGATGGATAATACATAAATTATTCTAATAGAATGCTTTAAAAACAGTTATCAACTGAATGTTATAGATATATAAGACCTTGATTTAATTCATTGTTCACATTTGTTAAGCAGTTAATTGCATGGAATTATTTTTATACCCTCTGTAAAAAGCAAATGTCTTCCCCCCGCCCCTTATAAAATACAATATAAATTTTATTAATATTGAGTCATACAATGTTTGTTTAAAGCTATTTGTCTTTTGTTATATGTATTTATTATTATTATTATTGATGATTAGATCATATAAAGAAAAATTGAAGATTATTATTTGCCTCCCCATCACATTTTAATAAATGGCATAGTTCCTTTTTTTTTTTTTTTTCCTCTAGCAAATACAATTATAATTGTTCAATTATTTCTAACTGTGTGATCTTTAATAAGTACAAAACTGTATCAGATTGATCTTTCCTTAATGTGTATAACCAACTTTTAGAGGAAAAATTACTTATAATAAGTGTATATATATATAACATATTTCTTGAATTAATAAAAATATACAAAACTAAGAAATCATTTTGTGATATTTATCATTGCAAATTAATGGCAATTAATATAATTGCAAACTATGTGCAAAGATTATTTGTTTTTGCCAGTAAAGTTAGTTGAGTTGAAAGTGGAACTACTAGTGGTTTAACTTTGGCCGAAAAATGGCAGGTGAAACATATAGCTTCCATACGATTTAGTTTGAATAAGCAGCATATTACAATGTATATATAATCTATATACAATTAAACATACTGAATTACAATCTAGAATTCTGTTTTAAACAAGTTCTGTATAGGTTTTCAAATAAAAAACTCATGTAAAGGTTATATATATTCTTTTATATTCTGTAAAGATTAGATATCTTCACCAGCCTATACAAAGGACGGAACCGGCTTCACTAGATTGATGACTTTATTTTTAATAATCAATGGTCTCTCTATATATATATATGAGAACCAATCCAGTGAAAAGTCCTTTACAAAATTTGTTCTGAAAGAATGACCAGTTGGCCCTGGTCTCTCCTCTGATCACCAGTTTCCTGATTTTGTTTTTTTTTTATATACAAAAACTGCACATTTTATTAATTGTTTAGAGACAATATGCATTAAACTCTAACATATTATTTCAATTTTTATTAATAAAAAAAAATTTACACAAAAATTTTTTTATAGAACTTGAAAATTATTTTTTAAATATAACAAATTGGCGAATAATAATTATATCTTTTAAAAAAAATGAACAAATAATTTTATACATAAAATAAAATTCAACTGTATTTTTGAATGAAATATTTTGATAGCTGCGAAATGAAATAATTGATTAACATAGGACAGTCGTTTTTTCGTTCTGATTTGTTTAAATTGAATAATTTTTAAGAATTAGTGTAGTAAATTTTATTTATATATTTATTCCATATACATTACTATAAAAATCATTAATTAGATTTAAAATCTAACAGTGTTATCTTGGTTTAAATTGATTTTTCAGTAATTGGAATTAACATTAAATGTAATTTTCCACATATTATTTTGTTGAATTTAGTATAAATTTCTCAAATTAGAATAGAATAAAAAAAAAATGTATAGCTCATTTTTTTATTATGTTTATTATTATTTTTTTTTTTTTTACTATTATTCTTTATATTGTATGTGTTTGGTGTTTACTAATCTGGAAAATCCCGCAATCTTTAAAAAATTTTACTAAACTTTAAATGTATATTTTGTAAGCCTGTTGTAAAAATAAATTTATTTAAAATTAGCAATATAATAATCATTTAGTTAAATTCATTATTTTCTAAAAGTGTTTAATTTAAGAGTTTTTGATAAATTTTCTTCAATGTAAGTCTCATTTCCATATAATTCTTTTTCATTTCAAGTTTTAAATCAGGAAATATTTGGGTTTAACTTTATATAAACTTTGGTTTGTAAATTCATTTTATTAAATTATGATTCAAGTTTATGGAAACTGATTGCGTGTATAAATAAAATATAAAATTTTGTTGTATCAGGTACATATATAGAGAATTTATTTAAAACAATTGTCAGGTATTAAACAGAACACATGGAAAAATAGAATTATAAATTTGGAAAAGTTACAATTTGTTGGCTTTTACTTAGATTTTAATGATTTTTAAGTAGAATGATTTTTTATATTTTAAATCTTATAAATTAAGCTACACTAAATATTAAAAAGAGGTTTTCTTAAAAATGAATAAGGAAACTAAAATTATGAAAGACCATAAAAAGATATAACTTTAATACATATGTATAAGCAATAAGATAATAAATTTGAAGAAGCAGGCAGATAAATCCTTGCACAAGTTAGATGTTTTGCTAAAAATAATAATATTTAAACAGTTTATTAATACGAAATAAATTAGATTACTAATAATAAAAACATATTATGGCTAAATAAATTGTATTATTTTAATATTAAAAATAATATTATGTTATGATTTCCAATTATAAAAATTGTAAAACCTATATACACTTATGTGTAATACATTATATATAAACTTAAAGTATAATTCTTTGCACAATGAATGAAAAAAAAATTTAAGAATATTAATTACATTAATATTTTTATGCACCATATATACATAATGAAAAGTGGAATTTTTTTCAGACATTTTTTTTTTTTATGATTGCCCATGATTAATTTTTTTTTTTTTTATGTAGAGTAGGTTATCAACATATTTGAATTCATTCTTTGTAGTAATCATTTTACATTAACATATAATTACATATTTTAAGAACAATTTGTAAAATGAAACACTGACATCCATTGTTTAGATTTTAATCTTTGCCTCCTTACTCTTTTGAATGAAATTCCCATAAATAATTGTATTAAAAATATAAACTTTATTTATTTCATAAAAATCAATTGATTTTGGATATTTTGTTCTACATTTAAAATTTTTTGTTTTTGTTTGATATATATAAAATTATTTCCTTTATTAATCTTTGTTATATTCATTATTTATAGAGTATGATTTTATATAATTTAGGATATTCTTTTTTTTATGTTGATTGATATGATATAGTTTATAGCATTCATTTTTTATCTTAAATGTCTAAGATGTTACAATGTCTTACTGAAACATAAATTTGGGTTGATTTGTGAAATAAATGCTTAAGTGTACTTTCCTGAAGTGTATATTTTGTGTGCACATATTCTTTATGATCACAAAATTTTATAAATAGGCATTAAAAGCAAAAAGTTCTTAATAGGACAATTAAGCATCAGAATTATTTTGAAAATTATTTTCACTGTTCTTTAATTTGACAGTATATATACATCAAAATTCCTGTAACGTGTCAGCTAAGATATAGTATTTAAAATAAAAGATTTAAATAATTTGGTTATAAATTAACGAATATTAATAAGTAGGAATTTTTAAATTTGGGAATATTTTAAACAAAATTTATCACAATTTAATTAAATTTTAAATAACAAATTTTTATTATTATCTATAAATCACTACAATTAGTTATATTTTCTAGTAGATTGACTGATGAGTCAAGAGAAAAAATGCTTTTATTTCTAAATGTCATTAACTATAACAATACTTATTAACTATCTCAGTTTATTGGTACTTAACAAATATGACCACTCACTTTCAAATATAAATACTTGTTTAAATTATCACTTACTTACTATACAAATTATTATTATTTTAATAGCAGATAAAATGATAGGATTGTCAATTTTTAACATATTTTTTTTTATTTCCATTTTAAAAATGGAACATTTCTATAAATTAAATTATGTGATTTATTTTCATATACAGATTTTACCTTACTAATGCAAAGCCTTATGTTATTTTTAAATGTTTAGTATTGCTGGTGAACATTTAATTCTTACTTTTCTAGTTGAATATTTAAAATTCCCCCCCATATAATGATAAGTTTACTACTATACAAAAGAAGTAATGTAAATAAAAAAAATTATTTCAAAATAAAATATCTGATATTTATGTTTACTATTAATCTTGTGTTTCAAAATTTGTTCTTCGAATATTGCTAAGGCCGATGCAATTATATGTTTAAAAAGTTGATAATATATACTTAAAAAATATATGTATACATATCTTTTTTTTTTTTTAATTTGTCAATCATTTTTAAATTACAAATTTTGTACATGTCAAATAAATATTAATATTCTCTTCATAAAAAGGAGTACAAAATATGAAAAAAAAAAAGTTATTGAATTGAATGTTTTCCAGAAATTAATAGAAGAATAGCCAGAAAAGACTCGGAGTGAACATTTCAGCACTGAGCCTATAATTATTGTTTAGTCATGAAAAAAAGAATTTCATTTGAAGGTCGCCATAACAACTTATTGAAAAAGACCTAAGTTTTTAAAAAAAGAATTAGCGTTATCAAAGTTACCAAGTTTCTATGATTTTATTGTTTCACTTTTTGTTATTGTTATTATTTTGAAGTCTATTTTAACACTGCATTACATTACTCTGAAATGAAAACAATCAAGTAAATATAATTTTTTTTTTTTTTTTAAACTAAAAAGATTTTTATTGCCAAGAAATATTCAAATTGTACTGTAATTGTAATATATAGGAGAAAAATGATATTTGAATTTCATTTAACATAGAAGGGCTTTTATAAAATCACCAATTAAAATTCAGTGGCATCAGAGGGTTACTTCCCCCCCTCCTCATTTAGCTTATTGTTTGGGGAACATACAATAAATATTATTATTATAATTTTTACTTCGTTTTTTGATGGAAATAAAGATTATAAAGTTGTTTATAATAAAATTAATGAATTCTGTTTAGATGCTTCATGGACACAAAATATTTTAATCTATGCAAATTACAATTCTCGGTTTATTAAAAAAAAATGTGTATTTTGACAAAGATTCTAACACAATAAGAAAAAAATTTATAAATAACTTTATGATGAAAACTTCATTTTTCTTTTTAAATAATTTGGGTGAAAGTAGTGGTTAACTAATAAAGTGTAGCATTATTTGCCGGAGGAAATATCTTAAAATTAATTAAATTAGCATACAAAAGCTACACTGGTATCCAAAAGTTAAGCATAATTGATAATTATGTGAATAAAGAAGGAACTGCAAATCAGAATGGCGGGAAACGTGATATGCGAGTGTAAAATGGTTATAAAATAAGAAAGCAAATCAAAAGAACGATAATATTTAATTTTATTATCCAAAGTAGCAGTTTGAAAGAAAACTGAGCATGGCAAGGGTTCACACTTTAAAGAAAAAAATGAACTAAAATATTAAATAAAATACTGATGCTGCAGTTTAATAAGGCGTGTGGTCACCTCTGACAGCCAGGCACGCTGCACAGCGATTTACCATACTTGCTATGAGATGATGAATGAGTTGTGGGCTCAAACGGTTCCAAGCTTCTTGGAGGGCTCTCTTCAGTTCTGTAACGGAGCTTGGTGGGTGCGAAAGGGCTGCAATTTGTCTCCCGAGCATATCCCATACATGCTCTATAGGATTTAAATCAGGGAGTTCGCAGGCCACGACATGAGCTGGATGTTTTCCGTTTTCTAGGAAGTCATCAACCAGCACCGATCGGTGACACGGCGCATTATCATCCATAAATATGAAGTCAGACCGACAGCATCTCGAAACAAGCGAACATAAGGCTCAAGAACTTCGTCTCTGTATGGCCAGTCACAGACTCCGTGTCAAAGAAATGGAGGTCTGTGCGGCCGTCCATCATGATGCCTGCCCATACCATTACTCCCCTTGATGGAAAATGATGTCTTTCCGTTATGTTTCTTGGTTCACAACGTGTTCCACGTTCTCTCCATATCGTTACCCGACGAGAATCACTACTCAGACTAAACTGGGACTCGTCACTGAACATCACATTGGTCCACTCTCCAACACTCCAATGTTGATGTTTCAAACTCCAATTCAAACGAGCGTTTATGCGCAGTCGTGAGGGGAATGCAAACTGCTGGTCTTCTGGCATAGAGGCCAGCATGATTGAGTCTCCTGTAAGCAGTTTGTCTACTAAAGATCAAAGTTGTATATCTGTGTGATCATTATTTTAGTTGCGATGATAGTGTATCTGCTATTGTGTGAGAGACAAAATAAACTTATGTGATGAGCTTTTAAAACTATTCATGGGTTCTCAAATATTGCATCTTAGTTGAAAAGCTCGGAGGTACCTTATCACCCGGGCCGGATTTCCCTATAGGCTAACTAGGCTTCAACCTAGAGCCTCAAGATCAAGAGGGGCCTACATTCAAATTGTTAGAAAAATTAGAATTACACTATTCTAAAAACAGTAAACACTAAAACACTGAATCGAAAATAAGCAGAAATCATGAAATAAATTTATCTGAATATTGAATTTGCTTTAATCTTCAATGTACTGAATATATTTAATTTAATTTGATAGAAAATATGATAATTTTTATTGCATATTTTATTTTCGTAGTCAAAGATTTTTGTTTGGATTTTGTTTCTTTGTAAATGTTGTGTGTTATATTTGATGAGTTATTGTTACAAGTACTATATAGGGTGCTGAGAATAAATGTCCAAATAAGTATTCTCTATTTTTTTTATTTATTATCAGTGTCACATTTTTTATAAAGATTAGTACCAATCACAGCATGTTTCATTTAACATGTTGATATATATCGCAGTAATGATGTATTTTATTATCTCTTATGTAATTTACAATCTTAAAAATGGCAGGTGAAAGGGCCCCAGAAGTGGAATAGCCTAGGGCATCTTTTCATCTAAATCCGGCCCTGCTTATCATTTACAAAAAAAAAAAAAAAAACTATTGTGTGACTTTTATGGTAAAACACCACACTGTTAAAAAAAAATGTTGTTATTCTAATGCAGCTGGCAATACAAAGACAGTTGATCTTTATGCCATAAGCAAGGGCTGCATCGCTGTTATTCATTTATTATCTAATAAAATCTGACTTATAGTTTCGTTGTAGATTTTCGGAGTGCATTGGTTGCGCAGCGACCATAAACCTTGAAAAAAATAGGGTTCTTGTCGATTGGTCTAAGCCCATTGCCAGTGTGAAAAAATGTTACATTTATAGAAAAAGTAGATAATTGAATAAAAATTACACATAAATAAACTAATTAAAAAAAAATTAAGAGATAAAAAAAAAAAAACAGAAGGAAAGGAATTAAAATTACAAAATGAAAGCATACTATAGTAAAAAAGAAAAGTGAAAAGTTAAAAAACTGAGCACCGCCGTAATGAAAACCAGACATCCATTGCAGTATAGAAAAAAGCATTAGTCCTCCAGAAAGAGGAAATAGTGATTTTAACTATTGATATTTAAAACAGATCGCGGTTTTTGGGGAGAGAAATTTCATAGCTGTAATTTTGAAGAACTTGTAAAACAAGATTGTTAGAGTTGGAGAGATTATTATAAAAACTAATCGCTAGTTTTTCAACAAAACAAAATCTCCCAGATTTGTTCTTATAGTTTAGTTAATAAAACAATATGTACTTAAATGAGTAAATGTTTCTCTTTAATATACATTCTACGTAAATAACGTCTTATGTATGATGATAATACACGAAAAATTATCTATGAAAAGGACATGATAATAATTTATAGTATTCAAGAGATTACCTTTCATTCCTGTGGATAGCTAGGGCTCTTTCATTTTTCGCCTTTAGGACTCTCATTTTTTGGTAATAGTAGGAAAGCTGAATGAAAGACAAACTCGCACATGATGTATGGCCAAATTTATACAGCAAGATTGCAAATGAAACTTGGAATGAATAAGTATGAAATAGATAGTACCACAGTAAAAAAACATCTTATGAAAATGGGAAATAAAATATAAATAAAATAGAAAAAGAAACATTTAAAAGAAAATAATAATAAATAACTAAAAAAAATGCTCCCAGATTATAGGTAAAAAATAAAACACTTTCAGTATGTCATGCTAAACAATTTATATTTTGAAATAATTAAAAAGAGTTTACAATGTTGCGAAATGAGTCTACAAAATAATTTTAAGTGAGGAAAAAGAAACTTGAGAAATGAAAGTGTTAGTTAAATCAATGGAAGGCTCCATTTAACAATGCTGCGATAAAAACACACACACACAAGCAAAACCATCTTATTTTTTATATAATTATTAAGTATTATGATTTAATTCCGAACCATTAGATTTCTTCTGAAAAATACTTGTATATAGAGTACTTCCTTGCTTCAATTAATGGATATAACAACAGAGGAAATGATTGTTAAAAAAATGTTTTTTTAATAGACTGGGCCGATATATAGATTACTCACAAAATTAATGTAATAGCAAAACGCATAATAGAATTTTAAGCAAAGGAAAAAAAAATATCAGTAAATCATATTCAGGCAATAAATTATATTCATCAGTTATCATTTAGAACAGTAAAAAAATAAATACAAATCTATAGAATTCCAAACGATTTTATGAAAAAGCATGTAAAAGAAATACAATAAAAAAGCACTTGAAAGAAATTTAAATAAACCAATAAGTATAACTCGTGAATAAAAAAAAAAAAAAATAAGAAAAGTTTAATGTAGTGCAGTACGTTGATAACCCACTTTCCCCCAAAACAATACCAGTATATTTTATGGGTTAAAGAAAAGCGCTGCTACCCCTAAAAAAATTAACATTAATATATATTTTAAGGTCTTAGTTTGTCGCTCTACGGTTACGGTCATCTTGTGTACACCAGGGTTAAACAGAACGGGATCTACAGTTTAAAGTAGATTCCGAGCCACTAACGAACATCCACGCCACCGCCTGGATTCGAACCTGAGCGTGTGATACCAAAGGCCAGAACGCTAATCACTTGGCCACCAGACCATTTTAAAAGGTTTTGATAAACATCGTAGTTTCTAGATAAATGAAAGTCATTTTTTTTTTTTTTTTTTAAACCATACATTCGACAGAAAATGTTTTTAAATGTAATAGATTTTGAATTAAATATAGCCATTTTTTAAATCATTGTTTATGCAACCTGCATTAAATGTATCGTGTTTGAATTCAAATTTATTAAATATGAATTTTTGTAATAGTCTCTTTACCGAATAATACTTTTTTTCTTTCAGAAAATCAATGGTGTTCTAGAAATTTATCGCCCTTTCACTTCTCATAATTTGTAACCCACTGCCTTTCAAACCACCCATTTCCAAGACAATGTCCTGGCTTGGAAGAAAAAAAAAGTAGTTCCATGATCGCTATATATTTAAATAGAGACATGAATACATACAAAATATTTATGTGTTATATAAATGAAACTATGTTCATGTGAACTTTCACATCATCCAACAGATTACCATGAAATTTTAACAGTATACTAGTTAAAGCACAAGTGGGTTTACTGTAGAATTATAAAAAATTTATAATTAGTTCATTTTTAATTAAATAATACAGTAAATTATCACAACAGCATACCTTCAGAATGACTATTTTACATAGATAGCTGACCTCACATGAGAATTTTTTCACATGTTCAAAATACAGGTTACTCTTTACATCAGTTATCTAATCTAATATATATATATATATATATATATATATACCACTAATGTTATCAATTGTTTATGCATAATATATTTCATTTGTTTTATTTATCAATTATTTCTGATAATTGACTCAATTAAAAGTGCTTTGCTTTTTTATAAAATATAGATGTTATTTATTCAATTTGCTTACATAAATAACAACCAAATTTCTCGAGCAAACAATGAACATTAGGGAAATAGATCTTCAAGCACCGTTTTTCACAGATATGTTTATCATTGTCTAGAACGAGATTAAATACAAATGTGTGATTATGTGAAATAAAGAAAAGGCATGTAATGTATTTTTTAGAGAAGCATTAAATTAATATTAATAATAGAAAAGTCTATACATTAAAGTATATTTATTGTTACTTTTATAACTCATACATACTTGTATATAGATAATTTTTGTAGGAAATTTTAAAATAAAGAGACTTGAATTAGTAAAATAAATCTTATTCAATTTTTAATTAACATATGTATTTCATGTTCATATAACATACCTGCTACATTACTCTGCTGCTGTTTCATGCCAAATCATCATCTGCCACCATGCCAAATCATCATCATCGACACAACATAAGATGGAACCGGCGTATAAAGAACAGTTTCCTTCTGTCTACTTTGCTGCTGTCTCATGAACAGTATTTATCTCATCAACTCATTTGATGTTTTATCCAAGATAGATGTAGCCACGCTGCTTCGTTAAATGCAAAATTGTTATTGTTGAACCTGCTACATAGAAATAAGCTACAAAAAATTGATTATATATGAATATATAATAAAATACATAATGTGCTATATAAAGTCCACAGTACTCCAGTTTAGCTAATACATCTACCACTTTTAAATTAAACTAGTTGTGTACATAAACAATTTCTCCACCGCCTGCCACATACTTACCTGGCACTGGAGTCATCCTTGATCAAGAAGGAGGATCTCCCGAGCAGAGGCCCATCATAGCACTTCGATAGGGCTGACGTTCGCCACATCCGCAAACTGCGGTTGCTTGGGGTGCATACTTTGGTAGTTGGGGCTGCGTTCGCGCGGCCCCAGTTTAATGAAAATGTAGACTGTTAATGGTAGTTACTCTTTTTGTGTGTCATCCTCCGTAATGACTCAGTCGGTTTCTTGACTGCGCATATACTACTGGAATGCATGCAATATTTGTTTTAAAATGTTTGATTTTACTGCTTTTGTTAATGACTGTAACCCTGATCTAGTACTGCTTCAGGAAACACACCTTAAAAATTCACAAACACCGTACTTAATGGGGTACACTTTTTATCGTAATGATGGTTCTCAGGATCCTGTACCTGGAGGCACTGGTATTTTCATCAAAAGCTCTGTACCTCACTCTCATATTGCTACACCGCCATTAATTGGTATAAAATCAACGATCGTCTCACTGCACTTTCCTAATTTTCCTACTCTCACTAAAGCTTCAGTTTATGTGCCAACTGAAATTGCCACTTCTAACTTCAACAAAGATTTAAATACTCTCTTCTCTCTCAACAGTAGTGTAATTTTAGCTGGAGACTTTAACGCTCATAATACCACTTGGGGATGTCACAATAAAAAATAGCACCGGTGTAGCCCTTCAATCTTATGCTAATAACTTTAACGTTGAAATTATTGCTCCTAACACCCCTACTAGAATTGGTACTAACTCTACTTCTATAATTGACCTTGTAGTTACTAACAACTTCCACTTTAATCACTCAATTTCTTCTCTAGATGAACTCTCCTCAGATCATAACCCCCTGTCATTATTGACTATAAATTTAACTATGTTAATTTTAATATCAACTAATATTACTACTAACTGGTCTAAATTCTCTGCTACCCTGGACTCTACCTTCAATTATTCACCCACCCCCTCTAACTAATCCTAATGATATAGAAACTGCAATCTTGAATTAACTAGTAGTATTCTCTCTGCACATCAAGCTGCTTCTAAACATCTTTACTACTTACCAACCGCACTTACCTACCCTTACATTAAATCGCTAATTACTAACCGTAATGACGCTAGAAAAATTTGGCAAATATATCGTGACCCCCCACAGCAAGAACCAATATATCACCAGAATTTACTTAGACGAGCAATTTTAAACTACAAAAACGTCTGCTGGGATAGGGAAACTTCAAACTTGTTAATGTTGAAGACGGATCAATTTGGAACCTTTGCAATAATATTAAAAAAAAAAAAAAAAAGAACAAAAATTACCACACTCCTTCTGCTGTTACTACTGATACAGACAAAGCTGAGGTCCCTCGCCACTACTCTACAAGCACAATCCCAGGAAACGAAATTAACGACGCACATGATGTATGAACCAGTTCAACTAGCAATTTTGTAATTATAAAGAACTGCCCCTCGGGCGTTTAGCATTTTCCCCGTCAAGAGTGAAATCGTATCTCGGAAGATTAACGAATTTCATCACTCGTGATACGAACAAGATTTGCGTAGAAATGTTCTGGAAACTTCAGCATAAACTTTTGAATAGAAGCAAGGGCATGACTGTGACGAAGGTCATCATTTCTAAGCTACGACGGAGAATCAGTGATCATTCAAATAATCTTATTTTCAAGTCTTTTAATATAGTTGATGTGGTACCTCGCAGCGGAACCCCAAACTGGTCAGAATATGTGATAATGGGATGCATATAGTACATGTAAATTATTAGTATAATATCTAAGGATTTACTTGTACTATATGTGTCCTTATTATTTATTATCTTTAATTTTCAATTTTTTTCTATTTTAACTCGCATGTTTTTGTTATGATCTTATAATACATTTTTTTTTTTTTTAACAAAATTAAGCTGATATAAAAAAAACTGCTGATTAAAAAGCTTGTGACGGGACGATGTTTATATGTTTTAAGAAAATACTATAATGTATCCTAAATTACAAAATGCCAAATATAAGAAAAATATATTGATTAAATAACCACTATTTTTTTTTAATTGGACTTTCTATTAATATAATAAAAGAGGATCATCTTTTGTGTTTAATTTTCAAAACTTCCCCCACTAGCCGTTTTCTATATTTTCTCTACGTAATTTATTTCGCACACCCTGCCCTGATTCTTTAGTCATCATTTCTAGCAGCAGTTCTTTCATTTCGTAGTGTTTAATTTTTTGTTTATATTTCTTAACTTTTTTATTTGTGTAATTGCTACTTTTTTTTTTTTAACTTTTTGGTATATTTTCTAATTCTTAACTTTTGGGGACTTAAGTTCTTGCTCTCTTACTGTAATGCTCATTTTATACTGTTCATATTTCCAATGCCTTCATCCCAATAAGTCATGTGTTTTTAGGCCCTATAGGGTAAACAAATTTTTGTGCTGGCGTTTTTCCCATCCCATCCCATTAAAAAATTTCCCCCATTAGCCATTTTCTGAATTTCTCTACGTAATTTATTTCTAATATATTTACAAAAAAAAAATTCTTATTTTCAATTTAACTTTTGGGGTACTTACGTATTAACGGTACCTTGGCGACAGTTGCGCCAACATAGAGCACACGCGCCAACCGCAGCTACAGATTTGGCGCCAATCTACACTTAAAATTTTTGTTCCCAATAATAAAATATATATGAAACACTTCATTTTACGTCAAAACGCTTTCAAAATATTTTTATTCCATATAATAAAGATTGGCGACACTTAAAAACCGCCAAGGTGCCGTTAATACGTAAGTATCCTTTTCAGCTTTAGGGATTAGAACCTATTTCACTAGCCCTTTTGTATTGACCAATTTTACTTTTTTTTTTTGCATGTTTCCCTACGGAAGATATGAATTTCAGGCATAATTCACGGCCCTGTTTGTATTGACCAATTTTGCGCCGTATAAACACGTTCCTCGCGTGATTAGTTACCCGTCTGTGTCTTTTTTAAATTTTATTTTTCCTCTTGTTTTTAATTTTGTTTTCTTGCTTTTTTTTTTTTAGTAAATTCCTTTTTGTTTCTTTTTTAAATTTTATATTTGTTGCTTTTAGTTTAATTGTTTTTGTTTTTCTTATTAAATTTTCTTTATTTTTGTATAACTGGCAAAGGGCAAGACCTCACGTTACGTAATCCCATTTACCAGGTTGGAGGTTTGGTCGCTGCTTAACTTGCAAGACAGGAGTGAACGGCTGCTTCACTGCCAAAGTACTCTGTTACACTTCAAACATCATAATTGCATAAAACTAGTAATATTTTTCATTCTAAAAAAGATTTGCTATAAGCATTTCATGATAATAGATAAAAATTGTGTTGCATAACAATTTTCATAGAAGCATTTGACGAAATTATGTTATTAACTACAGTATATTTAGTATTTTATTTATTGATTGATTTTGCATCTATGAGCAGTACAGCAGCATAAAAAAAAAATAACAATAACTACGACCATGAAAAGTAAGCCAAACAAGAAAAGTTGTCAAATTGGCTTAAAACTTAATGGGATAATTTATAAAAGAATATTGATCCAATTACGAAAATTATGTCAATTGATCTATGCTATTTATTAGAAGTTTTCCAAATAATTTGGTGAAATTTGGATGTAAATTAGTGCTGTTTGTAGGCGGACATATGCACACAAACTTATGTTTTAAAATTTATGTGAAACTTTTGATTTCCATAGCATTGCTAGTAAAAAAAAAAAATTCAGCTGAAATTAGATAGTATATGGCAAACAATTATTTTATTTAGGATAATTTCAAGGAAATTTTAAGATATTTGTAAGAAAATTAATTATCCGTTCTTTAACAAAGCCATTTTTATAAATAATTTATCATTGTAGAAATAAATAATTATTTTTTAAATAATTTAATGAGGAACTCTTTTTTAAAAATGCATTCTGTAAAAAGCTGTTTCTTCTAAACAATATGTCTATCATCATGATCATCAGGCATGCCTAGCATCATTTTCCCATAGCAGATTTTTAATAAATAAACGGAAATCATCTGCATTATAATATAGATACCAAGAATATAATAGATAAGCCGCACTAAATTTGTAATAATGCAAGTACATGAATTCTTAATTTATAAAATATGATACAACAAATGAGAAACTCTAGGCTATGATGAACCAAGGATAACACAAATACTTACATTTTTTATAATTAACAACAATAAATTTAAATTACTAAATTTAATACCTTTATTAGAATTATTCAGAGGGAGATATATAGAGGGGAAAAAATATCGATAATCCAAATGGTATAATAAATAAGGAGCTTAATAAGGGGAGGGGGAATATTCATAATACTTACATAACTTGATTTTAGGGTATCGGCGAGGGACGCGGATATATTTAAAATAAAGAGGAAGTTACAAAAGGGAAATACAAAAAATTTTAAAAACATCCTTTCGTAGGTGGGAACTGAAACGAATCACGCGCAGTATTGGTTACATAGAATATAAGTATTTACAAAATATACAGTCATAATTCTGTACAGCGTGTAACAATTGTGAAAAATAATTTAAATGCATTTAAATAAAGAGAAAAGAAAGAAGTTAAAGCGTTAAGAAACAATCTATTTTTTAACCAGGATGTCCTGCCATCTACCGTTTGTAATAATAACTTAAAGATGGTTGGTTTCTTGGCAATTAAAGATTTTTAGAAGCTTGAATAAAATATTATAATTATAAAAATTAATTTTTTGAAGTTATAATAAAAATAAACGAAAAATTTATAGTTAATAAATATATAAGAATTAGAAAAAGATTTAATTTTCGAGATTTAAGTTTTTAGAATGGTTCGGGAAATAATTAGAAAGAGTTTTTAAAATAAAAATGAATAATCGAGCAGTGACGTGACTGAGAAGGATTTCGCCCCGTTCGTACCGAAGCGTCAGAAATCGCTTTACAGTACGACGAGTGAAGTTCCAGTTACTTCTACTAGATGGCAGCTTTGATTGTTTATTTTCGAGCTATGATTATGGGCGCATCTTTTTAAATCTTATTTTTATTGCTTTTAGTAACTTAATTGATTTATTGTTTTTTCCTTTAAATTTTCTATATTTTTTTTTATAACTGGCAAAGTGGCAAGACCTCACGTTACGTAATCCCATTTACCAGGTTCGAGGTTTGGTCGCTGCGCGACCAAGGCACTCAAAAATACTTCCCCCGATTTGTGTGTATTTGGCTCGCTTACGATTCGAGATTCGAACAGACTATCAGAGATTTGCGATTATTAATATGGATCTAATCTACAATAGATTAATTTCACTTAAATAAATAAAAAGAAAAGTTTTCATTTATTGATTTACATTTTTCCTTCTTATGTTAAGATGCAATTTTTCTTTTTTATTTTCATTAATTGTTTATTGCTTTAAATATATATAATTTAAGTTAGTTATTAGACGTTAACTTTATATAAGACTGAAATAAAAATATCTATTTACACCAAATCTTTTTTTGTTTAATACGAAAAATACGAAATATTATGGTTCATATCTTCATTGATTAGATTCCCCACCACACACCCTTATATTCCATTTTTGCCAAGGCATTTGCAAAAACAAGAAGCGAATGTATTATTTTTACAACAAAAATTAAATAAAAATTATAATAAAAGACACAATAACAGTTGAAAAATCTTTGTATATAAGATATAAAAATAAGTGGCACTAAGCTTTTGATTTCATTACAAGAACATGTGATTTATTCGCTTGAAAACAATTAGAATGGACTTTCGATAAGGTAACTAGAAATTGGTTAATACATTTCTATGTAATAAAAGAGGTATTGAAGATATTTAACGTAAAACAAATTGCGTTTTCTTTTGTTGATTGTATGTTTAAAACCAATAACCAACAATATAATTTAATATTACATTTAAATTTATTGTACATTCCCAGGTATTGAGTTTTTACCATCATCATCAATAAATATTTAACTCATAGTTTTTATTATGATCTTATAATACATTTCTTTAAACAAAATTTAGCTGATATAAAAAACTGCTGATTAAAAGCTTGTTGATTGGACGATATTTATATGTTTTTTAAGAAAATACTATTATGTATCCTAAATTACAAAATGCTAGATATAAGAAAATATATTGATCAAATAACCACTATTTTTTTAATTCAACTTCTTATCAACATAACAAAAGAGAATCGTCTTTTAATCGCAGCAAAAACGTAGATTAATCCAGATTACTGAAGGAGTTTCTTTCGCCAGTATGGCACATAGAGCTCCATGGAAACTACCATAAATTATAAACAAATTTTTGTGCTGGCGTTATCCCTCTCTTTAGAAAATTTCCATTAGCCATTTTCTGTATTTCTCTGCGTAGTTTATTTCTAATATATTTTTTTTTTTTTTTAAAAAATTTGGATGTTCTTATTTTCAATTTAACTTTTGTATGTTTTTCTGCTTTGGATATTAGGACGTATTTCACTTGCCCTGTTTGTTATTGACCAATGCTCATTTTTTATCTATGTTTTCCTACAGATGATAGGAGTCTAAGGCCCCTTTGGGGGCCAAAGTACTGCGTAAACCCAAAACTAAGGATGATGATGCCTAATTCAGGGCCCATGTGGCGACACCGCGCGCAATGACAGCCAGCTTAGTGCTGTTGCCGCTAAAGCCACTGCGCCATATAAAGACGTTCCAGCATCAGAAACTACGCTTATTGCTCTGAAAGTCAATCTCCTAATACAAGCTGCTGAAGAGAAGAAGACAGCATTCGCAAAGCAAATTGAATACAACAATGATCCCTTCAATGGTGTAGACATTCCAGCTAACTCTAAATGGATTGATGAAACCTGACATAACATTCCAGAGTACATTTCTCTTCTAAAAGCATATCGGAGACTCTCATTTCTGATTGTCAAACTCACTGGGTTAAAATTGAAGACCAAAAAGTATTTAATAAACATACGGCTAAAAACCAAAAATATTTGCGCAGGAACCTGAACTATCTACACACATTCCTTCACTCCTTTGGATGAAGCAGTTGCCACGATAACGGATGAAAAAATTACTTATAACTCTATCTAAGATGGCACCAGTGATAGTCAATATTGAAAATCAGGACGTTAAATTTCTCATCAATCTAATAGGCACTGAATTTTCAATTCGAGGTAAATTAAAAATCTCTCCACAAAAATTCATCAAATGTGTCGCCATTAATAACCAAACTTATCAAGACATAATTGTCTTTCTCTCACTAAAGGAACTTAGCTACTTTGAAACAACGCCAAAGTCACTACATCCTTTTAAAGCGGTAATCAAAGTATTACCTATTTAAACCACTCCCCCATTAAATAGAAGATGAACTCAAAAGTGATTATCCAAACATAAAAGTATCTCAATTTAAATCTAGAGGAAAAAACCAATATCCCAGTGTGGCGAATAATTTTACTAAGGCAAAAGAGAAAATTAAAAAAAAAAATCTTTGATTAATTAGACTACTTTAAATTAGGGATAACAGTTGAAGCATTTTATAGAAAGCCGGGGGCAACTCAGTGCTTTAATTGCAATAATTTTCATCATGGAAGCAGCAACTGTGATCAAAACCCAGATGTCTAATGTGAGGCCCACTCTTCATAAAAGGATGTCATATAAAAGAAATAATGGAAAAAACCAACATGCATCAATTGTGTTAAACAACGATACCTCACCTCATGGAGAGGCTGCATCAAGTTTTCCAAATTCACTAACAAATCTTCTACTGGAACTGTCTTTCCCCTCCAAAAGAACCTTCAATTTCAAAACAATAGACGAGAACATCTCCTTTGCAGATGCACTTAAAAACCAACAGCGAAGCGTTCCAAATAATCCTACCTCATCTATTTAAATCATTATCTCCGCTACTGAAGATCCTTATTTTCCAAATAAGACTCTGTTCATCATGAAAGAATTTGCTGCATTATTCCAGCCTCTGGGAGGTATATTATCAATCTATGACAGACTTCTCAACTGCAAAAATCAAGCAAAAAAAATGACAAGTATTTGATCAAGTATTCAATCTAACCTCCAAATAGACTGACTTCTACAAAAGTATCAAAGATTACAAGCAAATCCTCCTTGATCGTCAGCATTTTTAACTCACTTCTATAATGGCACTCTCCAGGAAAACGAAACTAACAATCCTAACACTGTAATTGAAGTCAAAAACACTATCTCTTCTTTCCCTTGCTCAGCCTAATGATAATGAAAATATTCCTCCTACTAAAGCCTCCTTTATTATTAATTGCATCTCTAATCTTAAAATTAGTAAAACCCCCTGGTATTGACTGCATAACCAATAAAATGCTTAAAATTAAATGCCCTTTAAAATTATTATTCTTCAAATCTGTAAAAATATTGATGCTATTCTTTAAACTAACCACTTTCCTAAGAACTGGAAGACTGCCCACATTCTTCCGATCCTTACGCCTGGTAAAGACCCTACCTCTAATAATAGCTATCGACCCATTTCACTTCTTTCCTCCCTCAGCAAACTAATCGAACGAGTTCTGTCTGATATCCATAATGAAGCATCTAACAAATTTAACATACTAATCTCTCAGTAATTTGGTTTTACAAAAAATTTATCCACTACACATCACCTTTATAACATTTCGAAACTATCTTAGAAGGGTTTTCCTGGAAAATTACAGCAGCAATCTTTCTAGATGTGGCAAAAGCCTTCGATCGAGTTTGGATCAACGGCCTAGTTTTCAAGATGATTAAATTTCAGTATCCTTCCTTTTTAATTCGTACTATTTATAACTATCTCACAGGTCAAAATTTCGTTGTTTCTGTAAATAATATTGACTCAAGAAACTGCAAAAATTCTATCCGGTGTTCCCCAGGGTTCGATCTTAGGACCCTTTTTATATAACATTTACACCAATGATATTCCACAGAATCACAAGATTAAATTAACACTCTACACATTTCAATTTTTGAAGAAATAAAATTTTAAAAATAAAAAAAATAGACAAAATAATGGAGGCTGGTTTCTGTAGTAATTATTAGCTTCCAATATTGTCTCTAACTCTTCAAATTAAATAAATTTTGAATTTGAATAAATGTATTTTTCGATATACATATGATCAATTTTAAATTATATTCAATATCTTACTTTATATTTAATGTTATTTTTGTCATGTATTGTTATATGACAAAAAAATGTAATATATTAAAATTGCTAAAAATATTAAAAATGATATATGTGATATTAAAATATTTATATTATTAAAAAATTTAATTGTGATATTAAAATATTATATTATTAAAAAAAAATTTAATTGTGATATTAAAATTACTAAAAATATGTGATATTAAAATTGCTAAAAATATTTAAGTAAGTTAATTGATTTGTCTGTGGATCATCTGATTATGTTCATCTGATTCCAACTGGGAATTTTTAGTCTACTCTCTATTTTATTGGTATTCTATAATATGAACATGTTTTAAGAATTTTTCTACGAAATCAAAATATGTAATCCAACTTGAGAATTTAATTAGCTTATTTAAATGCCTTTGTGTTCAAACATAACATCAAATATACAATCACTCTATACCGTTATAAATTTTTAAATAAAAAATAAATAAATAAAAACAAACAATCATCTGAAAAGCTCTGACATTTTTACATTTTCTGCTTTTAAGTATATATTTTTAGACTCAAAATCACACTGCATAAAAATTCAAATTTATTTTAACCTACTGTTATAAAAAATTTCTTTACATAAATTTTCTATGATCTAATTTTAGTGTTTGTGAATAATTTTGCCACTACAGAAAGTGCGCTCAGTGTTTAATTAACACTTTTCATTATAAATAAAACTTTACCTTTTCTTTGTGTTAACCAAATATTTTAAGGAATATGGTGGTTATATTTTTTCGTTGTTCATTAAAAATTGTTTCTAAATAAGATCTATAAGTAATTCATGCAATGCATTTAAATTAGTCAGAAAGTAAGGGATGCATTTGATAATACTTGATGGTAGTCATGAATTATTAGATTAGTAACAAAAATTATTTTGAAGATTCAAGTATATGGAGGAGAAATAATGTTCCTTCTCATTCTATTGAACAAAACATATTGTTTAATGAATAAATGTTAGAAATTACATTTCTGTTGTATGATTTTTAAATATCTCGTATGTATGATTTTTAAACTTATCTCACATGTATGATTTTTAAACTAGTGCTTATAAATGTAAAAAGATTAGATTCATTCACTTGACACATATTTATTCCATGTCCCCTTCATGAATCATAATCTAATGATTTATAAGAATCATTAGATTAATAACAAAAATTATTTTGAAGATAACTTAAAAAAAAGAATGAAGTATATGGATGAGGAATAATATGTTCCTTCACATTCTATTAAACAAAAAATATTGTTTAATGAACAAATGTTAGAAATTACATTTCTGTTGTATGATTTTTTAAACTAGTGCTTATGAATGTAAAAAAAGATTAGATCATTCATTTGACAAGTATTTATTCCATGTCTCAATTCTTACTAAAAAGTTGTACTACTTTTCAAATTAACTGCAATATTAATGCTCAGCAATTCTTTTTATATTTGTGTTTTTATGTATACATACCACACTAAGATGTGGCGTAAGATACCCAAATGATTTTTCATAGTGTTGGTAGATATGAATTTTATACATATTAGGAATAATTTGTACGAAACATTTTTCTGGTCTTTTGAGAGAAACAGTTTTTAAAAATAAAATATTTAATTGCATACAAGCAATTCTGTTTTCATAATTACATTTATTATACAATAAGCACTGCAAGGTGATACAAACAAAAATTTTATGTTAAGACTGTCAGAGTTTGAAATGTTGAATTAATCCAAACACTGACAGTCTTAACAAAAAAATACTTTGCAACCAACAAGAACCTATAAAAAAATTATCTAAAGGATATTGTTTGCAAAAGGATCCTAACATATACAACTTTCTGTAAGTAAATCTAAAGACAACTATTTGTATCAAATATGATTAGTGCAAGGTGATACAAGCAAAAATTTTCATGTTAAGACTGCCAGTGTTTGAAATAACACTTAACAAAAAATACTTTGCAACCAACAAGCATTTCTAAACTGCAAGGTGATACAAGCAAAATGTTAGTAATTTCACAGTCTTAACAAAAAATACTTTTCAAATTATACAAAAAAATGTATCTAAATATTTTAAAGGATTTTTTTTTATCCTAACATATACAACTTTCTGTAAATAAATCTAAAGACAACTATTTGTGAACATTAAAGGTTTATTTTTAATAGAAATTCTTAAAAGATGAATACTTACCATTATAACATCTACAGAGTAGATAGAAGAAATAGATTAAAACAAGCAATCATAATTTTTTAAATAATGGCTGCTTGTAGAGAATTTCATCATAATATTTGGGAAATCTTTTTTAAAAAATGAGTTTTATCTCAATTATGCATCTTATAAATATTTTTATCCACAATATCTGTTTTTCAAGATTCCAATTAATGTAGAAAATATATAATAATGCAATTGAAGCAACAAAATTTCTGTTGATTGTTATTGATAGCTAATTAGAATAACTATGAACAAATATAGCATTCTTTAACTTTCAAGAAACCTTTAGAATAATGGACAATTTGTAAAAGCTTAATTGATAAAAATCATTTTCCCTTATATATTCTAAACACCTTAAATAATCTCATTGTAAATGTGCTGATTTTAAGAAATTCAAAGATATGCATTCATTTTAAAAATAGCATTATTTCGTTTTAAAATCTGGGTATATTATATAAATCTGGTTATATACCCAGATTTTAAAAACGAAATAATGCTATTTTTACTATATATATAATAATATATATATAAAGAATCAAATAGAATCAAAGTGCTATCATGAATAGCGAAATAATGATAAATTTATCAATAGCTTGACGAACAGAACTGTTGATAGAAAATATTCTGAAGAAGTTATTAGTTTTAAGTTATTGTCAAAAAAAAAAAAGAATGATTATGCTAATATTAGTTTTTATTTGATCATGAATTTATGATTAGACAAAGTTTAGAAATTTTACAAAAATGACTTAACTTTGGAAAGTTTATAGACCTTTTTTATCATGTACTGAATCCATGCTAAAAAAGTACACCCATCATCACATGATGTAATCTATCATATATTTAAAAATCATAATTTTAGTTACATACCAATTAGAGATATTATCGAAGATTTATTTCCCTGGACTATATTATTGAATAAGTGGACTATATTATAATGCTATTGAGTAAGTGGTTATGCTAAATTTTTTTATCGAACTGAAATTGAATATTGTTTTTTATTTTTTATAGATCTGATGCTCATCTATATTGCTTCATTCCATGTCAATATATATATTTGTGTGTTTTTATTTAAACAATATTGTTTAAGATGTGGCACATTTCCAAAAAAAAAATTGTATATATATATGTATACAGAATGCAGTAAAAATACTTTTTACAATGTGTTCATTTGAATGTGTTCATTCAAAAGCTATTTTTGACGATGTTATGTAAGAAATGTTCTAATGTACATTTAATTAAAAGTGGAAAATAAGTTTGTTAGTTTGAGAGAACTTATTAAATTTTTGAATTTTAAAAGAGAAGCAGATTTGCTACTTATTTCTCTCAAATATATGTAAATGGAGAAATCCCATCTTTATTAAAAACACTCTCTCTGAAAACAGATAAAAATTATATAGTTTTTGATTATTGTGGATACCCTGTGTTAATACATTATAAAGATGTTTTTAATTATTTAAAGTATTCATTTTAAACATTCATTTGTACTTGCAACTTTGTTGTAAAGAAAGGAAATTATAATAAAAACATGATTAAATAAATATATTTATTCACAATTCAGATATTCAAATTGATATTATTTTCTAATAAATATTTCACTAATAATGAAATAGTGTATAGTTCATTTTTTTTTTTTAAATTTCATGAATGCGTAGCTATAAAAACATTGAAATATTAAGTTTATAATTTTATCAAATTTTCAAATTTAATTTTGCATTATTTGTTTGATTTACATTGTAAACATTATTTAATGTTCTTTTTCAATAATTTGTTTAAAATTAAATAATCAAATAAAACTTTTTTCATATTTTTCAAAAGTTGATCATATAGTTTCAACTGGTACTCATATTTCTTATCTTTTTAACCAGTAATAAAATTTTGAACACAAATTTAAATTATTTAACAATAAAATAAAGAGTGCCATACAAAGCGGCAATCTTTGTGGGTTTCATGTTAATGAGATTTGCTGGAGTTTTTTTTTGTAGGTCTTGACTAAAAAAAAAGAAAAATGAATTATAAAGACTTGGTCTTAAATTTATTGAATAAAAGCAATATCAGTATTATTAGAAACTGTTATAATAGATGTGTATTATAAAATATTGGAACCAACAACATGCAGTAACAAACGATATTATTTACCTACACATTCTGAAAATTATTATTCTGCAAATTATTAATTACACATTGATTTCTGAAAAGAAAATAAAACAAAAATTGTTTATTTGAATAGTTTAAAAAATTAATTTTTACATTTATAAAGAAGATCCTGAAAATATAAATTTATGATCCTGAAAATATAAATTTATCTGCTTTACCTTTTAAAATGTATAAAAATTAAAACGTGGATTTTGTTAACAAAATATTAAAAACTGAATTTGAAACTGAAGGAAGAAATTTATACTTTTATAAAATATTTAAATTTTGATATAACTGGAAATAAAATCTATAATAAATTTAACATTTAGTTATAGTGCATGTTTGTTTCCTAATCATTTAAAACTTTTTGGGTATGCAAATATAAACCTTAACCTATAGGACCAATATGTAAAAAACTTATTATTATTTTGGCCCCACACGTTGCTATCATTTATTGCAGATGGATTCAAGGTAAATTAAGTGAATGTCAATCTAAAGAAGCTCTCAATTATATCTTGTAATAATATCACAAGGTATTAAAGATGATAGATTCAATGCTGTCATATACTTTTTAAATTATGATTTATATAATATGCATATGTATATATTAAGGATAATGATTGTTTACGTGGCTTTGACAAGTATTATTTATAATAAGTATCCAGATATATTAAAAAATGATAATAATATTTATGTTATATCTAACCTAGAAACATTAGTTTCTCGTGCAGTAAATTTTAAATTAAATATTTTTGATATTGAGGTAAAAATATAAGGGTCCAATGGGATATACTCTATGGCATATACTAGTTTTGAAAGATAATTCTCTTGTTGAATGGCTCATTTATTATTAATACATTAATTAATAATAAAATCATTTTGGAGATACTCCTTTGCATGTATGTAAAAATGAAAACACAGCTAATAGAGAAATATGGAGCTCATGTAGATTGTGTAAATAACAAAAAGTTGAATTGCTTATAAAAAATATTAGATTTTACAGTGTACTTCTGCCAGATTTATACCAAAAGAACATCTGTATCGATAATGTACCAAATTTATTTATTTATTTCGAATAATATAATGATAAATGTACATATTTAATAAAATGCACATTCAATAGCATAATAATAATATTCCCAATAATAATAATATAATGATAAATATTCATGTATAATAAAATACATATTCAATAGCATAATAATATTTAAAATGCATCCATTTCATAACGGTGTTTGAGAAATACATTTCTTCGTATGAATAACTATATATGCAACATTTAGAACATCTTGGATCTCGTGTATAAATAATATGTAAGCAGTCTGCGGAGGCACGTCTATTTTAAGACTGATGACAGCAATACGTAA
>BPLR01002603.1:0-43670 GCA_021605095.1 Caerostris extrusa | reverse complement strand
TCGTATTTTAACGAACCCGTACAGAGGTTCAAAATAACGCGCACGATTAAAATGGATAAATGGATGCCATCCTCACAAAAATCCACTTTTCAGTAGGTATAACAGAAATGAAATTTAATTACTATTTCTACATGCATTTGGTTATAAACTGAACAGAATAAGTAAATAGGCGAATACATTTAGCTCTGCAGTGTGCACGAAAAGATGTCTTGTAGCTGCACTACAATAGGGTATAAAATCAAAACACTTAAGGTGACTTATATTATGCTTTTACTTACACTAAAAGCGTACAAAAACATAATATATAGTGTTAATTTCATGTGATTTTATGTATTTAGAAAAATTTATGTTATATGTGTTTTAGTATTAAAGGTTTAGGTTAATTTATACACATATGCAAGATGTATGTTAATATAGCATTTTATCCTCATAAAGTAGTACTGCATACGGCATTTTGAATTTAAAATCAATCACTGACAGTACTATATTCTTAATTGTGCTGTTAGTGTAAGAGTTTAAAAGACCGCAAAACTAGCAATGAGTTTACCGTTCTGACAAGAAAGGAGAAAAAATATTAAATGAAATTCAGCATGAAAAAATGAATTCAGAAATGAAATTCAGCATTAAAAAATTAAAAAAATTCAGCTCTGCATTTTACTTTTCCTTCCATTTTTTAAAATTTTTTTAATATTCTTATTTTAAATGCAACATTTTGTAATGCTTTAATTGGTTGTGTTTATCTCTTAAATCAATTAATCAATCAATATTATTAAATCTTTTAATCAATAATTAAGTTTATCTCTTAAATCAATTCTATATCTCTTTAAATCAATTATCTCATTATAGGTGAACCACATTATTTTCATGCGTTAGCCTACTTATGAGGATATAATATAGTTTGTTCCATATAGATGTAGGATAGCGGCGTCTTACTTTAGCTTAACTCTCTCCATTGGCAAAGAGAAACATTTCCTGATCTATTCTAACATATTAACTTTGTATTTTTTATATTCAATTTATTTTATATTACACAATATATGAATAGCAAATTTCTTTAAAATTGAGTATTAAACTATGATTATTAGTTGCAGTCAATCGACTTTAAATTAAAAAGGAAAAACTCCACCAATTTCAAATTTTTAATTTTTCTATTATAAAAAGCGCTGTAGCAAAATATTTAATCTATAATAGATATCGATCGGAATTGGCTAATATGATACCATAGACGATGCGAAGTGAATTATGACGGATCTGCATGACATTGGAGTTTTGATTTTGGTTTGGCTCACAGACCCTGCAGCACACTTTGGGCTAATTAGGACTGATATACAGTTTAACGAGGATTCCGAATCACTTCACAAACAAACCAAGACACTGTCAAGATGCATGAGTTTAAGACCCCATGCAATATATCTGAAACTTATCTGTAACGCAAAATTCAAGTTGGCGAGAAAAAAATCAATTAATCAATTAATAATTAATACATCAATTAATAATTAATTAAATTAATTAATTAATCAATAAATATTGAATTGATTTACCTTTATGAATTTTATTTGAATTTTTATATCAATCTGAAGCAATCCAAATTTTTTGAATTCATTATTTTTTCGCGTACTGTTTCGCTAATTGCTAACTATAATTTTAAAAGCATTTATTTTTTAATTTTTAGTTCTTAAAGACATTTTTCAAAACATTGAATTGTAAGTATATTGTCAAACACTGGTCTTTGTATCCTTAATAAAATCTATCTACCACTTAAAGTTCTGAACATGAATTTAAAGCAGCTACTTGTATTATTTTATGTTGATTTTTTGTCAATGAAAGTGCTTTTACACTCATTGTTTAACTCTATTTTTAAAAGCAAATAATTTATTTTTAATATCTTCATGACTTTCATTTATTAAAGTCATGTTATTTCAAAACTTTGAATTGTATAGTTATTGTTGCAAAAGTAACACTGACCTTTATATATATAACCTTTAACAGAACCTATAAAATGCTTAATGTTATTGAGATGAATTTAAAACAGCTACATGTGTTATATATAGCGATTTTCATTTGTCAATGAAAGTACTTTTACTAATTGTTAACTCTATTTTTAAAAGCAAAGGGTTTATTTTTAATTTTGATTTTCACTATTAAAGGACATTTTTCAAAAACATTGAAACAGCATATCGCAGATTGACTCAACACTGGCTTGTAACCCAAAAAAAACAGAACCTATCTACCTTGTAAAGATATGAACATGAATTTAAAACAGCTACTTGTGGTTATATATGAGCTGATTTTTTATTTGTCAATGAAAGTGTTTGTATTCATAAAGTGTAAACTCTCTGTCTTAAACAGTTCTCATATTAGTGTCGTTCCAATTATCGTGCCCATGAAATGAAATATGCATTGCTCACGCAAGCTGGTTTCTAGATCTCTAGAAAGATACATGTATGCTAATGTGACAGCTTGATTACTGAATATTGATTTAATTTCAAACATGTTTTATCTTTTTATTATTTATTAACTTTCTTCAGATGTCACAGCAAGCAGTATCGAAATGAGGAGGAAAACAAATGATGATCTTTTACGCTGAATTCTTTATTGATTGCGTTTCTTTCATAAATCTAATAAATGGTTCATAATTTATGTACCATAAATAAAAGTTATGATCCTTCTAAGATAGATCACATTCCCACATTTTCTGTTTGTATAATTATGACATAACGTTGCCAAAAAAGCACAGATTCACAAACTCAAATAAAGATTTTAATCTCAGAAGTCAGCGGTTTCCATACCAAGCACTGCAATACTGGTAAAAAGAAACTTTTTTTACAAGGACACAGTGAAATTTGCCGAATTTTATATCGATTTTCGATTGAATGCGATAAAAATTTGATTTCCATTTACGATTTTTCATTTGGAATTTTGCGGTCCAGTGATAAAAATTAAGCATGGCATGGATTGGAAATAAATATGGTCCAATAGTCAATATGATACGATAATTCGTAAAAATGTAGGTTAATTAAAGACTCGTCATCACAACTGGTCAAAGTTGTACGATTGTTATTTTGGGAACATAAAAAAGTGCTTATTTTTCTAACCATTAAAAAAAAAAAGTTTGGGGGGGACCTTTCTCCAAAATGCTTTTTTACAACTTCCATGAGCTGCTTTTTGATTCAGAAAGAGTGCTAAGAATCCATAAAACTTGAAATTGCTGTCAGTATTTGAAAAGATTTCTTCTTATTTGAAGATTTTGTGGTTGTAGAGATAAAAATTAAGCATTGCTTGTGTTAGAAAATTAACGTGGTCCAACAGCCCAATATGATTCATAATTTGTAAAAAATAGAGTGATTGAAGACTTATGATTCCGGTTAATCAAAATTAGTCAAATTTGTGCAGTTGTTATTTTGGGGATCATAAAAAAAAAAATTTTTTAACCCTTAAAAAAAGGTTTGGGGAGACTTTTCTCCAAAATGTGTTTGTTGCAATTTCATATGTACTTTAGATTCAGAAATATATGCTAAGAACTCAAAAGTTCGGAATCCCTGTCATAATCAGAGTATATTAAAAAAAAGAAATCTAACAATAAACTTGACTATCGCTTTGGCGTTCGGTGCCACAGATTTCGGATCAGACGCGACGGTGCCATGGAGGCCTGTAGTGGTTTCGGAATCCACTTTAAACTGTAGGTCCCGGTCTAATATGACTATAGAACGGTGAGCATGGAGCTAACAACCCTACCCTGTGTAAAGAACGCATTTCATGTTTCGCTAGTAGGTAGGCCAGTACCTTTATTTGGATATCAAAGCTTTTTTATTTTTGTTTTGATATCGAAGCTCCTATATTTTTTATTTTGAATCAAAGCTCCTATATTTTTATTTTGAATCAAAGCTTCATTATCTTTATCGAGATATCGAAGCTCCATTATCTTTATCGAGATATCGAAGCTCCATTATCTTTATCGAGATATCGAAGCTCATCTTTATCGAGATATCGAAGCTCCATTATCTTTATCGAGATATCGAGGACTCCATTATCTTTATTTGTGGAAAAATAATCTTTGTTTTTACTGTTCTCTAATTACGAGTAAATGTAACATTTAAGACGCTAATACAGACAATAAAGTATAACAATATTAATTGTATTTGTGGCCATCAAAAAAAAAATTATTGTTTCGGTCGCAATTATATGCAAAATACAAACATTAGCATTCGAATTGTCAAGTTTTTTAATAATGGAATTTGAATTATTCTGTATTTTACGATATATTTTATTATTAAATAATGGAAACAAGGAAGAAAAGGCACAAGTACTACTACTATGTATACTATTTTTATTAATTGCTTTTGATATAGCTAAATTTTTTTTGATTTTATTTTATGCTCAAAAGAAATAATATTCTGATAAGAGAGTTATTGAAAAAGGGGTTTCTCCTTAAAGCAAGGTAAAATTCGTGGAGCAAAAAAAATTAAGAACACCAGTTGTCGAACATCACAATTTTACTTTAATTCAACCTTTTTTAACGCATTTCGTTATTAACTAATGAAATTAATAAAGTAGATATATATACATTTATTACTATATCCTATTTTTTATTAATTGTTTTAATACAATTGAATTTTTTTATTATATTATGCACTTTAAAAATTGTATAAATGAAAAATAGAAAAGAAAAAAATCGTAAAACAATTTAACTCCTTAAAACAAGCCAAAAATATATTTTTCAGTTGTTTTAAGGAGGTTAATACACAAAAATATTTAAAACATCAGTGGATTTTAACGTACTGGTAAACAAAAACGAACTGTAGGAGTAGGTCATAATATTAATAATATGAATTCAATTCAAAACCCTTAAAACAACTAAAAATTATTTATATCGTTTTTGAATATACAAACAAATAAACACTTTTTTTTAATATAAATTAAATAAAAATTTTTTTTTAAATTAATTAATTTTAAAAAAATCAGTTTATTTTATCGTACTGGCAAACAAAAACGAACTGTAGGAGTAGGTCATAATATATTAATAATACAAATTCAGTTCAAAACTAAACAACTAAAATTATTTATATCATTTTGAATATACAAACAAATAAACACTTTTTTTATATAAATTAAAATAAAATATAAAAATAAAATTTTTTAATTATTTTTTTAATACTAAAAACAAAAACGAACTGATAAGTTGGTCATATTATTATAATACAAATTCAGCTCAAAAAACCCTTAAACAACTACAATATTTATATCGTTTTGAATATACAAACAAATAAACACTCTTTTTATATAAATTAAAATAAAATATTTTTTTTTAAATAAAACAATATATTATTATATTACAAGTTAGTACCTTAAAATGGCTTTGTATTAATGCTTTTTAATTAAATATGCAATTGATTTCTGTTGATCTTCAAGCAAGGTCACTCTTAAAAGTTTTCCAGTATATTTCTGCTTTTACATCTTGTTAAAGTTATTAAATTTAATTATTTTTAATAAAAGGTAAAAAAGCCCAGTTTTTAATCATTCTAAGAATTTAAAACACTATAAGTGTTTTATAAACATAATTACTTTTAATAGCTTTTATGGTAAATAAATAAATGATTAATTATGTTAAGCGATTTTAACATTTATATTAAATCTAGTTAAATTGATGTTTAAATATTTGTTCATTTTTAAACTTCGTCCTTGAAATTTAATTAACCAAAAATTATTTAAAATCAGAAATTTTTTATGTCAAAGTAAAAGTAAAGGTAAAATTGTTTAAAATAATAATATCCATTTAAGAAGCTCAAAATTCATTAAAATAAATTAATCTTAATACTGGTAATTCTCTTTAACAGTTGAAAATATTGTTTTTAAAAAATTCTTTATTTAAATTTCTTTAAAAAGGAATATATATATATAATAACTTTTAAAAATTATTTATGAATATACAACATGGAATAATTTCAATATTTTTAAAAATTATACATTGTAATTAATAAAC
Source organism: Caerostris extrusa (assembly GCA_021605095.1). Taxonomy (NCBI): domain Eukaryota; kingdom Metazoa; phylum Arthropoda; class Arachnida; order Araneae; family Araneidae; genus Caerostris; species Caerostris extrusa. Next base: position 37,690 of record BPLR01002603.1, on the reverse strand, counting down.
TATACAAATAAATAAATTGTTATTAATTTTATTTAAAAATTGGAATGATTCCTTGTTGTATGTTCATAAATAATTTTTAAAAATTATTATATGTATTACTTTTTTAGAAATTTAAGTAAAGAATTTTTTAACGAATATTTTCAACTGTCAATGTGAATTTTCAGCATTCAGATTAATTTATTTTAAAATATTACTATAATTTAATAGTATTTTGTTTTTCAATAATTTTATTGAATACTTATAAAATTCTAAGCGTTTTTATTATTAAAGATGCGTATTTCTTAAGTTACAGTATTTGAATATTCATAATGTTTTTGAAGTACAATTTTTTTAATTAATTAGTTTTTACGGTACCAAAGGTACTTGAAGGAAATAATTCAGCATAAGATATTGCTTGAATTATAAAACACAGCACGGTTATAACACGGTCATAACAGGAGAAATTTGAAAGACGAAACAGGTATTGTTTTCATATAAAAAAATTCTATTAAAACTGAAGAATTTCTTATAAAATCTAACAATTAACCACAACAGTTTTAAATAATTTTATTAATTTAAAATTTTCATTCAATTTAACAATAACGAACTTTTTCACTGAATTCAGTACATGATTTTAAAATATACCAATGCTAATGAGTGCTACGAAATGATAAAGTTAAAGTTTATCTATCATCTTTATCGTTTGGCAAATCGATTCATTTCAATTCGCAACATAATCATTCGAAGACATATTAGATGTAACGGACATAATAGTAAATTTAAAATTCTTTTTAAATAAATATGCATGATAGCCGTAACTGTACATAATAAATTCAAATTATACTTAGTACGATAAGCTGATACTAACGTCCCTGTTGCAAAAAAAAATTTTTTAAATAAAAATAAATAAAAGAGAGTTAGCCGTGCATGACGTCAAAAAGCAAACGATAGCGATCATCATAAGACTGATATGTCAGTTTAACTTCTTCCGATATTTGTGTCAAATGGAAAGAAGGTAAATAACTTAGAAAAATGGTGAGATGTTATTAATATTTTTTTTTTAATTTCTTTAGAATAATTTAAAAAAATATCTTGTTATGCTTTTAAATCATTATTCTTGCAGTATTAACTTATCTTCTGTTTAATAAGAATTGTTATTATTTATTATCTGGTGTTATTTTATGTTTCCTTAATAATTTTATTTTTTTAATCAAATGAAATGATAAAAAAGTGAATCAAAATTGTTAAAAATATACACGCTTCCTTTTTTGGACATATTAAAATAATCTAATTTTTTTTTTTTTTTGTGAGAATGATAACTTCTTAAATAAATAGTCCAGTAAATATAAAACAACAGCATTTATGAAATTTTTGAAAAGAAAAAAAATTCACAGATTCATAAAATTTTATTCGAATTGAGAAATTTTTTTTTCCATAATGAATTTACGTATTCGAAGTATATTCGTATATATTCGAAGTTCATTGCATTTGTATGTATTCGATGTATTCGTTATCGTATTCGAAATACATTTGTATTCGTATGTATTGTATTTCAATTATATTCGTATATATTGTATTCGAATTATATACGTATATTTGTATGTATTCGATGTATTTCTAAGTATCGTGTTCGAAATACATTCGTTTTCGTATGTATTCGTATAGCATATCGTTTTCGTATGTATCATATTCGAAGTATATCCGTATTCATATGTATCGTATTCGAAGTATATTCGTATTCGTATGATATTATAATTTTGATATATATTTATGCTTTTATTTTTGATGAATAAAATATTTTCCTGTAAATTTCTTATCTTAAAAAGTATTCAGGAAGTTCAACTTTTCTTAGAATCGTTGCCGATGGATATAAAGTATTTCTTCCAAAAAAAATATATATTTTTTTTAAACATTATACTACAGTATAACACACAAATAACTTTATGGTAATTTAATTAAGTATAAAATATTTCTGTATGAAAAGTTTCATTCGATATTTTAAAAAATTCAATGTAATAAAATATTTGCTAAATAAATATTATTATGAGCAATGTTATTATCTATTAAATAATATAATAAATATCACTGCCAATAATCAATGTAATACAATGGTTTGAATTCTTTAGCAATACTAAATATATAAGTCAAAGAATATAAAAATATTGTCAATATACAAGATATACTAAAAATATAAGTCAAGAATCAACGTAATTAATATAATCAATTTTACACAATTTAATTAGAAAATTATATTAATTGAATAAGTTATTTGATATAAAATTATTTAAATAAATAAATATAATTGATAGTCATACAATGCCTTTTTTAATTTTTCAAAAACAAAGGTAACATTATACGAATATTTTCTTTTATTTAATGAAAATAAATTTTTGAGGGATAACTTTTGTAAAAATGCAGATGTTAAAAATAAATTTTAAAATGATCATAAATATATTTAATTAAATGAAATAGTTTGAAAAATATCTTAATGGGGTACATTTAAATGCAATAAATTACTTAATATAAATTAATTTTAGCTTTTAAGAAACTCAAAAATTAAGTTTCACTCAAAATTTATATTTCTTATATACTGTAAAAGTTTAGGTTTAGTCAAATATTTATATATTTCCTATCAAACGTTTCGATATCGATAGTAATTTTCAATAAACATTTCATATTAAAATTATTTAAAAAGGTTAAAGATACTGTTATCACTGGTACATATTCACATTATATGTGAATATATACCAGTGATTGCATATTCACATGCGACATACATATATCACATGTAAATATCATAGATTCACATAGAATTCATGGTAAATTCTGTTTTATTTTGAAGGTGATTGGAGTAAATGTTTTATCGGGAATTCATTTTTATGAATAAAAATTTTCATTTCCTTTCTATTATCAAAATAAAAAATTTCTTTTTTTTTTCATTTCTAATGTTAGAAAATGATTAGTTGTCTTTCGCTATTAATAAAAGATTTGGTTTGGTTTGTCACTCTACGGTCATTTTGCGCACACTTTAGGCTAATTAGACCGGAATCTACAGTTTAACGTGGATTCCGAGCCACTCACAAACATCCATGTCATCGCCGCGATTCAAATCTGAAGAAGAAATTATGAGGTATAAAACCTTCTTGAAGAACTTCGAAAATATGACAAACGAAGAAACGAACAATATAACAGCCGTTGCAAGACATTTTAAACAATCTCTACCAAGCCTACTTGATTTTTAAAGAGGGGATTATCAATTATGCTATAAACTAAAGTCAATCACTTGCACGAATAACAATATAGATCTGCCTACCAAGTTTTGGTTTTACAGAAATTAAATCTAAAAATCTTAAAATATGCTTATTAGATTCATTTCCTTCTTATAAATACTCTTTTAGTTTAAATATACTTTCCAAATTAATTGTACTTGTGGAATGAGATCCATATTTTGATATATTTATATATATATATATATGTGTGTGGGTGCGTGAAAACTTTTATTTTAAAGCCTATGATAATAATTCTACAAGTGCGTGAGGGTTCTGATCTAAGTGAGTTCAGTTTAGAAACCCCTAAAGCGAGGCGAGCTGAAATTTCTGCGATAATGTTCTTCTTAATATGCCTTATTCAAATATTCATGTAGGATATTTCCTAACAAGCGTTTTCGTATGGATAGTAGTTTTGAATAAACATTTCATAGATTCAAACACCTGATGCTTGTTGAAATCTTTTATTTTAAAATACATTATAATAGCTCTACAAGTGCTTGAAATTTCTGATCTAAATGAGTTCAGTTTCGAAACCCCATAAGCGAGCCGAACTGAAAGTTCTGCGAAATTGTTCTTCTTAATATGTCTTATTCAAATATTCATACAGGATATTTCCTATCATACGTTTTTATAATGATAGTAATTTTGAACAAACATTTCCTAAGCATTTCATTGCTTCAGACTCCTGATTCTTACTGAAATATTTTATTTTTAAATGCATGATAATAACCCACAAGGGCGTGAGGCTTATGATCTAAGTGAGTTCAATTTCAAAATCCCGTAAGTGAGCCAAGCTGAAAGTTCTGCGAAAATGTTCTTCTTAATATGTCTTATTCAAATATTCATACAGGATATTTCCTATCAAACGTTTTTATAATGATAGTAATTTTGAACAAGCATTTCCTAAGCATTTCAAAGCTTCAGACTTCTGATTCTTACTGAAATATTTTATTTTAAATGCATGATAATAACCCTACAAGGGCGTGAGGCTTATGATCTGAAGTGAGTTCAATTTCAAAATCCCGTAAGTGAGCCAAGCTGAAAGTTCTGCGAAAATGTTCTTCTTAATATGTCTTATTCAAATATTCATACAGGATATTTCCTATCATACGTTTTTATAATGATAGTAATTTTGAACAAACATTTCCTAAGCATTTCATAGCTTCAGACTCCTGATTCTTACTGAAATATTTTTCCATTTTTAAATGCATGATAATAACCCTACAAGGGCGTGAGGCTTATGATCTAAGTGAGTTCAATTTCAAATCCCGTAAGTGAGCCAAGCTGAAAGTTCTGCGAAAATGTTCTTCTTAATATGTCTTATTCAAATATTCATACAGGATATTTCCTATCATACGTTTTTATAATGATAGTAATTTTGAACAAGCATTTCTAAGCATTTCATAGCTTCAGACTCCTGATTCTTACTGAAATATTTTATTTTAAATGCATGATAATAACCCTACAAGGGCGTGAGGCTTATGATCTAAGTGAATTCAATTTCAAAATACCGTAAGTGAGCCAAGCTGAAAGTTCTGCGAAAATGTTCTTCTTAATATGTCTTATTCAAATATTCATACAGGATATTTCCTATCATACGTTTTTATAATGATAGTAATTTTGAACAAGCATTTCCTAAGCATTTCATAGCTTCAGACTCCTGATTCTTACTGAAATATTTTATTTTAAATGCATGATAATAACCCTACAAGGGCGTGAGGCTTATGATCTAAGTGAATTCAATTTCAAAATACCGTAAGTGAGCCATAGCTGAAAGTTCTGCGAAAATGTTCTTCTTAATATGTCTTATTCAAATATTCATACAGGATATTTCCTATCATACGTTTTTATAATGATAGTAATTTTGAACAAGCATTTCCTAAGCATTTCATAGCTTCAGACTCCTGATTCTTACTGAAATATTTTATTTTAAATGCATGATAATAACCCTACAAGGGCGTGAGGCTTATGATCTAAGTGAGTTCAATTTCAAAAAATCCCGTAAGTGAGCCAAGCTGAAAGTTCTGCGAAAATGTTCTTCTTAATATGTCTTATTCAAATATTCATACAGGATATTTCCTATCATACGTTTTTATAATGATAGTAATTTTGAACAAGCATTTCCTAAGCATTTCATAGCTTCAGACTCCTGATTCTTACTGAAATATTTTATTTTAAATGCATGATAATAACCCTACAAGGGCGTGAGGCTTATGATCTAAGTGAATTCAATTTCAAAATACCGTAAGTGAGCCAAGCTGAAAGTTCTGTGAAAATGTTCTTCTTAATATGTCTTATTCAAATATTCATACAGGATATTTCCTATCATACGTTTTTATAATGATAGTAATTTTGAACAAACATTTCCTAAGCATTTCATAGCTTCAGACTCCTGATTCTTACTGAAATATTTTATTTTTAATGCATGATAATAACCCTACAAATGCGTGAGGCTTATGTTCTAAGTGAGTTCAATTTCAAAATTCCGTAAGTGAGCCAAGATGAAAGTTCAGAGAAAATGTTCTTCTTAACGTGTCTTATTCAAATATTCATACAGGATATTTTCTGTCAAACGTTTCCATATCGATAGTAATTTTCAATAAACGTTTCATAATTTAAAACTCTTTGTGCTCATTGAAATATTTTAAAAATGCATGATAATAACTCTACAAGTGCTTGAGCTTTCTGATCTAAGTGTTTCGAAACCCCATAAGCGTGCCGAACTGAAAGTTCAGCGCAAATTTAACTGGAGATTTTCTATATATTGGAAAATTCCTCCAATGGATTTTGAGAATGACAGTGTGAAACCTTATATACCGTTTCTAGAGGGGTTTTTTCAAACAGAATTGGTATCAGAACCTATCTTGACACATCACAGTGATGGTCCTGTTGCAAATAGGTTAAGAAATTTTGTGATTTCATGGATTGACAAGTCAAAATGTAACTGCTCCAGAATGTAATTTATAAACTCATAATATTCATCATATAATTTTTAGAATATATTTCAACAAAGAACACAATATGTAAAACTGGCTTAGTAAAATTATTTTAATAGAGGTGTTTTTTTTTTTAAGACATTGATGTGTGCTTATGTCTTAAATAAAAGTGCCGCATGGTTAAAAAGGAAAAGATCAGAAATTAAAATATACCCAAAGATATTAAATATTTAAAAAGAAAGGATTAGAATATGAACAATTGGATATTTTATACATGTTGTTTTAAAAAAAAATGCTTTCAATTATTAAATTTGTGATAATCTATTAGGAAAAACATGTCTTATTGAAATTCATCAATGATATTTTATCTCATTTAGTGCATTTAGTTTTTCTTCTTTGAAAATTGCCAGCCAAAAAATGCATTCTGTATTGAGAATATCAATGAAAAGCCATTTCTAGTTACTTTTAATAGATTAAACTTATCGAAAATAAAGAAAAATATCATGATTTAAAAAAATATTTGACGATTTTAATGGTAGATATGAAAATTAAATTCTCAAAATCCGATTTTATATTGTTCTTTTTTTTCTCCATCTATTTATGCTTAAAGTTAGATTATTAAAAGTAAAAATTATTATTAGATTCTTTTAAACGTGTATCTTATGTAACTTGCTTAATAGTTTATAAGAATTTAAATAACTTTTATTAAGTTCATGTTATTTTGAATTAAATTTTACGATAAAGTTTTTCCGGATCATTTAATGTTTTTAATAATCTGTAATTTAAAACAAATAGAAATCGTATAACCGAGAAACAATGCGAAAAAAAAAAAATTAAAATAATTATACTACTAATATTTTTCGACTCAAAGAAGTACGATAATTAAAAATTTGATCGTAATAATATTAAATACTATTTTCTTAGTCCTTACTACTTGTGACTATAAAAAATTTAAAAACGTTTTATAATTTGTTTTGTTTTTTCAAAAGAAAGGGCATGTCATCAAAAGTTATTTTTTGTTACTTCCGGAATATATTGAATAAGGGCTATAAATTAATGCATAAAAAATAATTTTCATAAAAGTTTTACAATAATATATACTCGAAATGTAACAGAAGTTAAAAATTGAAAGACTTTAAATATATTTTATACTCCTAAGGGGCATCTAAATTTCTAATAAATTCTAAAGCCTACAATTCATATTTAATATGATTCAAAGGAAAATCATTAAAGACATTTTCTGGGAAATGCTCTTAAAAGCTATCATCCTGTTATATGGGTTTTCCAAATTTGAAATAGTTGTACGAATGCAGCGTTATAGAGCGATTTTCTCCAATTCCTGAATAGGAGAAAATTTATTTATTTTTTTTTTTTTGACGAATCGTTGTGAGAAGAAATTATGGTGGAGAAATTCGTGTTATAGAGACAAAGCTGGAGAATATGCTAAAAATACAACAAAAAAGCCTTCTTAAATTTAATGCTGATCATTAAATGCTGTGTTATGATAGGATTTTCTCTAACATATGCTATGTAAGGTTTGCCTTTAATCAGTAAATCTATTCAAACACTTAGTTAAGTGAGCCTTCTTTTTTTCACAAGTCATGGAATAGGTCTTGAGTCAAAAATATTAATATTTTTAAACTTATTATATTATTAAATGACTTTTAGGAATTTTTTTCTTCGGGCTTACGTTGCCTCTCGACGACAACCAAACTAAAAAACAATTATCGATAACTTAAAAAAAAAAAAAAAGTTAAGTGATAATAAGGCTTTTTAACATTGATTTAAAACAGTTTGATAATAACACATTCCAGAATTTGTTTGAGCACTTAACCAAGTACAAGGGGGAAAGTGGTGGAATTTCAAATAAGAAGCAACTCGCTGTTAAAAAGTCTTCCTTTTATTGTATGAAGATCTCAATTTTTTAAAATTTGTGATAGAATTGCTATGTTATAATAGAATTTTCTCTAAAAAATGCTGTGTTAGATTTGTCTTTAATCCATATATCTATTCAAGCCGTTTGTTAAGTGAGCTTTCTAATTTTTCCACAAATTGTCATAGAACAGGTCTTGAGACAGAAGTATTAAGTGGTATATTTATTATATTATTAAATGCTTTTTTTTTTTTTTTTTAATTTTTTCTTTCGGTTTGTCATCGACATTGCCTCTCGATGACAAACCAATAAAAAAACAGTCGTCGATAACTAAAAAAACAATTAAATAATAATAATGTTTCTTAATATTCGTTTAAAACAGTTTGATAATAATGCATTCCTGGATTTGCTTAAATGTTTAACCAAGTACAAGTGGAAAATGGTGGAATTTCGACTAAAAGTAACTTGCTGTTAAAAGCTCTTCCTTTATTACATGAAGATCTCCTTAATTTTTAATATTTATTGTAGAAATATTGTGTTATAATAGAGTTTTGTCTAAAACCTATTTAACGTTTGTGTAAGACCTATTTATTCCTTTAATCGGTATGTCTACTCAAACCATTCGTAAAATAAGCCTTCAACTTTTTTTTTAACAATAATGTATTTTCTAATGCGTTATAACTACATTTACATTAAAAATGACCCATTCAAAACACGGGAAAATTAAAATATGATTTTTCAATAAAAAGTAGATAAAAAATGTCAATTCAAAAGTCTCTAAATCAAAGTAAGTATTGCTTTATATCTCACAGTATAAATCCACATTGAAAATATCGTATTTGTAACAAACTGTAAGCATTGTATGCAATACTTTAAAGTTAATATTACATTATTATGATGGAAAAAGTTCTACAATTTATTTTATATATAGGATAGTCATAAAAATAATGCTGTCCGATCTCGCTATAGCAGGACTATCTATATGGTCTGACTTGAACATGGCTGATGATTTTCTCTTTTACGTTGTTTTTATCGAACAGTAAACCATGGTTATCTTTTAAATCTTTAACCTTTAAAAGTATAATACTATTTTATTAAAACGCATTACTACATTAGCGCAACAAATATAAGTTTATAGGAAGCGCCGATATGAAAAAGATCAAGTCAGCATTAGTTTTTGATATCGATATTTTGTATTTTTGTTTTTCTGTTTATGTAGTACTGTGGAATTATTATGTACTCGTATCATTTTCCAGAGCTAAATCTATTCGAGCATTTATTTTCTCTGTTTAATTTATTACTGAGTAGAAAACATAGTTAAAAAAACGTATAATTTCTAAAAGTAGACATTTACATATATATATATATATCATATATGATTTTTTTGGGGTGGTGAATATCTTTCTGTCTACATTATAACAGTGTAAGCGTTATATTGAACCTCGTTATAATGAGGTCGCACTGTATTATGCATATGAAATTTAACATAACATTAAAAGTTATAGTAATTTTTCATCATAATTTCTAACTTTAACAAAAAATTCTAAATACCGCAACAGAAAAGACATTGAATTAAATACTTAAAGTAAATAAGCAATGTTTATTAAATGATCAAGATCAGTTTAATAAAAAATAGACCAACCTTAGTTTTAAATAACTTTCTTTTTAAATATCATTTAAATCAAATAATCTTAAAAACGTATAAAAACTTAAAACTTTAAAAACTATAACTTTGAGAAATCCAATTAATTTTTCTGAATCTATTATATTTTAAATTTACATATAACCAATATAAAAAAACTAATTTAATTAAATAATAATTAAGTTCTTTTATAATTAATATTCGGCGGTTAAAATTCCTCAAATAAAAATATCGTTTTAAATTAAAAATTTTTTTTCAAAATTTTCACAATTTTATATTTTTAATACTTTTAAATAATTTAATGATTTTTATTTGAGCAAAATTTTTTTAAACGTTATCTTTCGAAAGTTTTTACATTTTTTGTGTATAAAATTTGATGCACTACAATTATTTATTATTTATTTTTTCTATCATATACTATGAAAAATGGTAAAACTCATTTTGCAAATTTTTAAATATTAATTCATTATCAAAATTTTCGTGTACTGAATTATGAAACACTTCATAAGAAATAAGTATTAAAAAAAAAATTCAAATTATAATAGTTACAAAAAGAGTAAGTTTCAATCTTTTAAATTAATACACTCTCTTCACGACAAATAAAGAGTGAGAAAAGGAAAATTAAAGTTTAAAAAGATAATTAATGTTAATTAAAAATTACAAAATATAGTATTTATTGTTATATATGCAAGTACTAATTTTTTTGCAGTTCATTGGAAGATAAAATTGTTATGAAAAAAAATTCGACAATTTGGTAATTTTTAAAATACTGCACCAAATAAAAAAGCATATATTCGTTATGAACAAATGATATAATTATGCTTTATTGCTTGGAGATAGCATAATATATTGAATACGCTAATATATTGATACAAAAAAAAAAAAAGATTCTTACAATTTCCTGAATCATTTTAATCTTAACTGAAATTTTTTTCCAAAACACAACTTGCAAAATAAAATTTATAAAGACAATACTTATTGTAGTCAAGATATGTTGACGTATATGTTCTAACAATATGATAAAAAGGAAACGATATTCCTTATAACAAATTTAATTTAAAAACTGTTTGCTTTAAAAAAACATTGTTTCGCGTAATCGGCAACAATCATAGCATATTTCCCTGTTTTATAAGACGTTATGCAATCTTTCTATAAAAAAATTCGACATATTTGGTGATTTTTAAGACATTACGCCTAATAAAAGGCATTATATTTGTAATTAACCAAATGATATAAATGTTTTATTGCTTGGAAATTAAATGCATAATATATTCAATACACTATTGTATTGATACTAATAATAGATTTTATAAAATTAAAGTATCATTTTAAGCTTGACTATTTTTTCCCAAACACAACTTGCAAAATAAAATTTATAAAGATAAATACTGATTGTAGTCGAGCAATGTCGACATAAATGTTCTAACAATATGATAAAAAAGAAACAATAATTCTCATAACTAATTTAATTTTAAACTGTTTGCTTTAAAAAAAAACATTGTTTCACGTAATCGACAAAAATCTTGCGTATTTCCCTGTTTTATAAGACATTATGTAATCTTGCTATAAAAAAAAATTGAACAATTCGGTAATTTTTAAAATATTGCACCAAATAAAATAGCATATATTTGTAATGAAAAAAAAAATATAAATATGCTTTATTATGTGAAGATTAAAAGTATTATATATTGATACGAATAATAGATTCTTACAATCTTCTGAATCTTAACTTTAATTTTAACTGACGTTTATTTTTTTTTCCAAACACAACTTATAAAATAAAATTTATTAAGACAAATACTGATTGTAGTCGAGCAATGTCGGCGTATGTGTTCTAACAATATAATAAAAAAGGAGACAAATTCCTCATAACTAATTTAATTTTAAACTGTTTACTTTAAAAAAAAAACATTGTTTTGTGTAATCGACAAAAATCGTTGCGTATTTCTAGGTTTTATAAGATGCTATAATCAATCTTGCTATAAGAAAATTCTACAATTTGGTGATTTTAAAAATATTACGCCAAATAAAAAGCATATATTTATAATAAATAAATGATATAATTGTGCTTTATTGCTTGAGATAAACAGTATAATATATTGAATACGATAAGTAATATTGTTTCTTTTAATCAATATGATAAAAAAGAAACAATATTTCTTATAATTAATTTAATTTTAAACTGTTTGCTTTCAGAAAAACATTGTTTCGCGTAATCGGTAAAGATCATTTCGTATTTCCATGTTAAATAAGACAGTATGCAATCTTGCTATAAAAATATTCGACAATTTGGTAATTTTTTTAAAAAATGTTGCGCCAAACAAAAAAAGCATATATTCGTAATGAATAAATAATATAATTATGCTTTATTGCTTGGATATTAAAAGTATAATATATTGAATACGCTAATATATTGATGGGAATAATAGATTCTTACATTTTTCTGAATCATTTTAATCATAACTGACATTTTTTTCCAAACACAAATTACAAAATAAAATTTATAAAGACAAATACTGATTGCAGTCGAGCAATGTCGGTATGACCATATGATAAAAAAGGAAATAATATTCCTTATAACTAATTTAATTTTAAACTGTTTGCTTTAAAAAAAACATTGTTTTGCGTAATCGAAAAAATCATTGCGTATTTCCCGGTTTTATAAGACGTTATAAAAAAAATGTTACTTGCTATAAAAAATTTGAACAATTGCGTAATTTTTGAAATATTACGCTAAATAAAAGCATATATTTGTAATGAACAAATAATATAATTATGCTTTATTGCTTGAAATAGTATAATATATTGAATACGCTAATATATTTATACGAAAAATAGATTCTTACAATTTCCTGAATCATTTTAACCTTAACTGACTTTAAACTAACCTTAACTGACTTCCAAAATAAAATTTATAAAGACAAATGCTGATTGTAGTCCAGCAATGTCGGCATAACAATGTGATAAAAAGGAAACAATATTCCTCGTAACTAATTTAATTTTAAACTGTTTGCTTTACAAAAAACATTGTTTCACGTAATCGACAAAAATCGTTGCGTATTTCCCTGTTTTTTAAGACGTTACGTAATCTTTGATTAAAGAGCTGTTCAAGCTACCTTGACGGGCAAGGATGATTGACAGACAAACGTTCTCTCCATAACTATCCAAATATCCGTTGGGTAACTGCGATTGTATTGGAATATTCGACACAGTCTGCAATTGTTTAAATATATAAAAGGTTGCAATTCTTTCGATAGAAACTTCCATAACACTCAAAATGATTGTGCCTTTCTGCGAAAGAGAATTAATGGATTACGAAAAAATGATGATAATGTGATTTATTTTCTGTTTTTGAGACAAAACAAACATCTGTAGTAGAAAAAAAATTATTCATAGGGTTTAACATGAAGATTATAATATAAAAGTATAGCAATTACCAGATTGATTATCTTACACCTTAAAACATATTTATGTGATTTTGTTTCAAACAAACATCCGTGGTGGAAAAAAATTAATTTATACTTTTAAGATGACGATTATAGATAAGAATATAGTAAATTATCAGATTAATTATTCTACATATTAAAACTTAGTTATGTGATTTACTTTATATTTTTGAGACAAAACAAACATCCGTGGCGGAAAAAAAATGATTTATACTTTTAAGATGACGCTTATAGATAAAAATATAGCAATTATCAGATTAATTATTCTACACATTAAAACTTAGTTTTGTGATATATTTTATATTTTTGAGACAAATCAAACATCCGTGGTGGAAAAAAATGGATTCATACTTTTAAGAGGACGATTATAGATAAGAATATAGCAATTATCAAATTAATTATTCTACACATTAAAACTTAGTTATGTGATTTACTTTAAAGTTTTGAGACAAAAACAAACATCCGTGGTGGAAAAAAATTAATTTATACTTTTAAGATGACGATTATAGATAAGAATATAGCAAATATCAGATTAATTATTCTACATTAAAACTTAGTTATGTGATTTACTTTATATTTTTGAGACAAAAACAAACATCCGTGGTGGAAAAAAATTATTTATACTTTTAAGATGACGATTATAGATAAGAATATAGCAATTATCAGATTAATTATTCTACACATTAAAACTTAGTTTTGTGATTTACTTTATTTTGAGACAAAACAAACATCCGTGGTGGAAAAAAATTGATTTATACTTTTAAGATGACGATTATAGTACAAAAGTATAGCAATTACCAGATTGCTTATCTTAATCATTAATACATATTTATGGGATTTAGTTTCAAATAAACATCATTGGTGGAAAAAAAATGATCCATACTTTTGAGGTGACGTTTAAAGTATTTTATACTCTAATCGTCATCTTAAAAGTATGGATCATTTTTTTTGTACAGCGATTACCAGATTAATTATTTTGCAGATTAATTATTTTGCATATAATTAAAAACACATATTTTTAAAAAAACATCATTTTTTTTTTTTAAGTATTCCAGTATAAAAGTTACCAGATTAATTATTTTACACATTAAAACATATTAATGGGATATAGTTTCCTGTTTTGAGACAAAACAAACATCCGTGGTGGGAAAAAAATTGTTTATACGTTTAAGATGACGATAGTATAGCAATACCAGTTAAAAAGTACAGCAATTACCAGATTAATTATTTTACATTCAAATGTATGTAATTCAGTTTCTGTTTTTGTTTCTGTTATGTTTTTGACAAAACAAACGTTCTTTGTGGAAAAAAAATTATTCATATGTTTAAGAAGACGATTATAGTATAGAAGTATAGCAATTACAAGATTGATTATTTTACTCATTAAAACTTATTTATGTGATTTAGTCTCTGTTTTTGAGATAAAACTAACAATCGGGGTAGAGAAAAAAATTACTCATACGTTTCAGATGATGATTATAGCAATTACCAGATTAATTATTTTACACATTATAACATATTTATTGCGTATTATGAATTTCACAAAAAAGAGAGAAAAGTTGCGAATAAGAAATTATGATATTATTAAAGAAAAATTATATATTTAATAATAATAATATATCACTAAATATAATAAATGATTTTATGTAGTGTCTTTAATTTTATATGCATTTTTATTATTATTTGTTACAAATATTATTATTATCATTATAAAAATATTATACCAGAAAATTTTGTGTATTTTTCATAGGTTGCTCTATAAGAAATTGACATAATTGCTTTATAAGAATTTTAAATTATATATATTTGTTATAAAATTTCATAAAATTAATCATATGTATTTTCCGTAGAATTGTTTTCACATCCTTTGATAATTTATGCATAAAATGGAATTTTACTAGGTTATGTGAACTTATCAGATTATGCTTAGATTATCAAAAGATGTAAAATTAATATTAGGGAAAATACATTTAAAATGCATTTGATTACATTTATGATATATAAGAAATATTTATAATTTAAAAAAGGTCATTTCAATTTTCATAATCAATAATCCATACAGTTTCATATAAAGACCATAAATTCAAAAATTAAAAGCTTATATCTTTACACTAAATGGGATTATTTTAATAATGTAAAGACTAGATTTTTATTTATTTATTTTCTTTATTATGTGGGCTTCCTTAAATCTCTTAGTTATAAAGTGTTTTCTTTTGCTGTCACTTTTTAAAATCATTTGTTATATATTAAAACAGAGATATACAAACTTATTAACGCTGCAAGCTGCAGTAGAAAAAAACTTATCTTGCATAAAATATTTCATTTTCACTATTTATGAATAATATAGGCTAATGAAAAAGCAAATGCAGAATTGGAGGCACGACATCACATTAATTTAATAAGTCTTTTAGTATTGGGGTTCGAATTTTGTTCTGAACCAAATGTAAAAATGTCAAATAATTATTTGATGTCAAATCTTGATTATTATGTTAAATATTTTTTGATGCCATAAAAAAATATTACATAGATAAGGATCCTGCATCTAGAATCTGGTATTTTACATAAAGGATCTAGTACAAGAGATCCGGTATTTCAAATCAGCAGTAAAATATTGGATAAAATTTTTAAATATTTAATTTTCATAGTTTTTAATATTTAAATAGTACTTAATTTTTTATTAAATATTAAAATAGTTTTCAATTTTTTATTAAATATTAAAATAGTTTTCAATTTTTTTTTTTATTAAATATTAAAATAGTTTTTAAATATTTTATTTTAAGTTTTTATATTTAGTTTTTTATATTTTTTAAATTAAAGCCGAAAAATGTTTTAATTCTTCATCAAAATCTGAATGTTTTAAAAATTACTAATTACTTTTTTTTTTTTAAATGTAAAATGGGCTTATGATGAGACGGACCACAAGATAAGGGTTGGCGGTTCCAAGATCTGCTCATCTCTATATTAAAATCGAAGAAATCGAAATATTGAAAAATAAGTAGTTTTTAAATAATAAAAGTTTCCAAAGTTATTAAAAGTTTTATTGGTATTCCAAATTTGTAATTGAACTGCTTATAAGTAACACAAGTAGCTCTTCAGTCTATGTGGAATCATCTTCAATTTTTTGTGTCATACCTACGATGCAAGTTTATCGTAAATGATGCTTTTATAGCATCGTGTAAACAGTTTATTTTAAAAGGAGTTTCTTTATGAAATTGACTCACCCGCGTGTGTTAAGTTTATAATGATTATTCAAACTAAAAAATTAATGTGTCATATGTTGCGCTCATATGAAGCGCTGCATATATGAAACCTTTTCATTTCTAATTATTAATTTACCATTAGCAAATGTGAAGATCATTCTTTTGCTACATTCGTTGTTTTTCTAATTATGTTTGACTCGATGAATTATTATTGACATTGAATAAATAAAAAAAAGCGACTTTATTTTAAAGTTTTCATTCTTGAAATAAATGAAACACTTTGATTAATCTTTCACTCTCAACTATTATAAGGCAGGTCAGCATATAACTTCATCATCTTCCAAAAATGAAACTCAATAGTTCACCAATACAACATGATAAAAATTGTAATATTAGTTCGTTATATATGTTAAATCTTTAACGAAGCGTATGTATGAAATCTTTTCGTTTATACTTTGCCATTGACAACTTATGTGAATATTAATCTTTTGTTACATTCTTCGCTTTTCTAATTATTTTTGACTAGATGAACTGCTATTGATATTGAACGAATTGAAAAAAAATCGACTTTATTTTAAAGTTTTCATTCTTGAAATAGATTAGGCATTTTGATTAATCCTATCTCTTTCATTAATCGTCTTATCAATTAGCTTAATATGTGCAAAAACTGACCGTAGAGCGACCAAACCTTTGATTAATCCTATATCGATCCTCTGCGCTCTATTATAAATGTTATTAACGAATTATTTTATTATTCGATCGTATTTTTCTTAAAACTTTAGTTTTCTAAAAATGTCGCATTTAATCCGAATAATTCGCTTTATAAAAATATCATAAAAAATTTATTTAAAAATGATAAATTGAATAAAAATAATTATTTCTTAAAATATGATTTTTTTTTTTAATTCATTTAAAAGATATTTTTTAATTAAAGATAAATTTCTCATTGAATTCTTTCAGTTATACTTTATTCACATTAATAATAGAAGTTTTCTATCTTTTCCCATCTAAGAATTCCTTTTATTAAATCGGACGACAGAGTTCGAGTTTGTCATTTTTTTTTTATTCAATGATTAACAAATTGAGACTATTAACTATTCAAGAAATTTATATTGAACTTTTTATCTAAATTTAAGTTAAAAAGAATTTAACATAATTTTTCAAGTATAATTGTAAGTTATCGTTATTTTGATTAGATGTAATAATTATAATGTTTAAATTTTTGATTGGATATGTATAACATCGACAGGAAAACTGTTATAAAAATGAAATATTAACGTTTAAATATTTTAGATATGGCATATTTTAGATATGGCATATATGTTATATATATATATATATATATAAGCTTCTAAATAATTTTTATGAATATGTATATATATAAACCCACTTTGTAACACTAAATAAACTATCTTTGCTTTGATACTTTAACTATTAGCATAACTTTTTAAGCATAAAAAAGATTTCAAAGACATTTTTAAATGATGCATAAGCTCTAAATAAATGTGATTACGGCCTATTTTCGTTAACAAACAAGTACTGTGTATTGAAACATAACTTCTTCGCGTGGAAAAATGTTAATTATGGCGATTACTAGAAACTTTGACAACTTTTTAATATATGTTATTTAATTATAATAAATAAATATTAGAGATTAATAAATATATTATACGTTTTAATATATTTATTAATCTCGATAATAAATATTTTTTAATTACTTTTTAATTAAAAGAATTTATGTTATTTCAGTTAAGTTTATCTTAAAGTAATGTTTTCTTGGGTGGGTTTATTAATTAGTTTCATTAATTACCTAAAATTTAAATATAGAAAGGGAGAAATATTTCATTGTTGAATTATTTCGTTTTTCTTAAGTAACAAGAGCCAGAAATTGATAGGATTGAATTATATTTTATTTTATTTTTATTTTTTTTTTACATTGAATCAAATACTTTTTTAAATGAAATTATTAAATTCATTACATTTTAAATTAAAGATTAAATTTATTTAAAAATTAAGTCAAATTATTTCTAACTAGTTAACTTTTAATTACTTATTTATATTTTCCATTTCTAAGAATAAATATATGTATAGTAATATTGCACAAAAACCTATTAACAGTATGAACAAGAATTGCTTTTTTTTACTATAGGTAGTACGTATTATCATTAGTTTCAATTAATAAATAATTCATTTTAATTAGCAAATAAATAAATAACTCGATTTACTAAATTTGGCTCGTGAAAAAAATATGCTTACTTACTTAAAAAAAATTTTGAGATTGCAATTATATTTGGCATAATAATTATAATAATTTCGAGATTGCTATTATATTTGAGATAATAGTTATAATAATATTGAGATTGCAATTAATTGATGATGGCAATTATAACAATTTAGAGATCATAATTATATTTGAGATAATAGTTATTATAATTTTGAAATTGCAATTATATTGGGGATAACAATTATGATAATTTCAAGATTACTTATATTTGACATAATAGTTATAATAATTTCGAGGTTGCAATTATATTTGAGATAACAGTTACAATAATTTTGAGATATGTATAGTTGATTTATGCGTTTGGGTCTTTCTTTTACCTCATCAAAAAAAAAAAAAAGCAAATGATATTAGAATGACTTTATAAAGATGTCTATATCTTATTTCTATCTTAATTTTATATTCACCTCATATGAACGTAATTATTTATTCACCTTAATTTGATAATATAATTTTATATTCATCATAATTTTATCTGCATCAAAAATTTATATTCAAAATCTTTACTTTATGTATGGTTTTATTTTCACAAGAAAAATATTTCTGACAGTGAAAACTTTTCTATATGAACATACTATTTTCAAATATATGAATTAAATAAACCATGGCTTCAACTTTTAATATCAACGAAAATGATGTTTATCTTTACAACTAACTTATGTTATACTACAACAATTGACATGAAGATGTATTTTTATAACACGTGAATTTTAACACGTAAACAAATTAAACTGCACTTTTATGATAAGCACATCACCACTATTATTCTATGTCATAAATATAGCAATCTACATTGATATTGTTCAGAGGCTTTTATTTTATCGTGTGCATTACTTTTAAGAGTTAAAACTGCACTTTTATTATATGCGTAAAACATTTTTGTAAAACAGAGAAAATTTTGCAAATGTATTTATACATTTTTTGTAAGACGGAGAAAAATATTATAAATGTATTTATATGATTTTTATATTTTTATAACGCGTGAATTTTTAAGTTATCATAAAAATGTTCAATTTTATTTGTTTTATAAGCCCATTATTATTACTGTATGTGATTAAATATAGCAATCTACATTGATATTATGCAGAGGCTTTTACCTTGTGTGCGTTATTCATAAGAGTTAAAAATTGCACTTTAATTATATACGTATACGTAAAACATTTTTTGTTAGATAGAGAAAAAAATATTGAAAATGTATTTATATGATTTTTAACACTTTTCCAAAAATGAAATTTTTTTAAATTATAAAACAAATTACGCGGGTATTTTTAAAGTTATAAAAAGCAAGTTAAACAGCATTTTTATGATAAGCACATTATTATTATTGTATGTTATAAATATAACAATCTACATTGATATTATACAGTGGCTTCTACTTTATAGTGGGCGTTATTTCTAAGAGTTAATGCTGCACTTTTATTATATACGTAAAACATCTTTTGTAAGACAGAGAAAAATATAAAAAATGTATTTATATTATTTTTCACATATTTCAATTTACTATCTATTAACTTATAATAATAAAAATACTTGCTCAAATATTTTTTATGCTATTTAGGATTGAGACATGAGATACTTGAAATTTTTTTGCTTTCTTTATTTCAAGAATATATTAAATTTAAACATTCTTTTTCTTATTATAAGTAATATTGAAAAGAATAAATATATCTAATTGTTTTAATTATATTATTTTTCAAAATACTTAGTCATTAAAATAGATTAGATGTTTAAATATATATAAATTTCTGAAAAAAAATTTTTTTTTTTATCAAGAACTATTTAGACTTAAATTATTATTGTAGCTCAAATAGAATTAAATTTCTTAATTCCCCTTGTGATATTAAATGAAAATAATGCAATTAATTGTCTCAAAATTGAAAATATATTATTTTGCTTGCATATATATTTTTTTAATTTACTAAACTTTTCTTTCTCGGTTGTAAGCATTTTAATATAGTTAATATTGTAAGCATTTAATGCATTTAATAATGCAAGCATTTAATGCATTTAATAATGCAAGCATTTAATGCATTTAATAATGCAAGCATTTAATGCATTTAATAATGCAAGTATTTTAAGGTAAATACCTTCGTTGTTTTAATGCTATTTGTTTAATACTATTAATTTTTAAATACGTACAAGAATTTATTAATAACATTCGAAATGTACTACAATCTATATTGGTTTATAGTCATAAAATAATAATATACTTTTTATGGATAATATACTTTTATAAATTTTTACGCATATAAAATAGATTCTAATATTTATTTAAACGCAAATGAGCATTGAAAATCACATTTTTATAAGCTTTTAATTAACACTGTTTTAATGCTATTTGTTTAATGCTATTATTTTTTTAAATATTTC
Source organism: Caerostris extrusa (assembly GCA_021605095.1). Classification (NCBI taxonomy): domain Eukaryota; kingdom Metazoa; phylum Arthropoda; class Arachnida; order Araneae; family Araneidae; genus Caerostris; species Caerostris extrusa. The sequence goes on along the minus strand of BPLR01002603.1, from coordinate 16,694 downwards.
GAAGAATTTATTAATAGCATTTAAACTGTTCTAGAATCTATATTACTTTAACGTCATACAGTAATATTATACTGTTTATGGATAATATACTAATTTTCAAAAATTTTTTTATGCATATGAAACAAACTCTAATACTTTTTAAACGCAAATAGGTATTGGAAAACATATTTTTATAAGCTTTTAATTATTTAAAATATTTTCTGTGAAGTTTTTCACAAAAAAGCTTTTAGATCGAAAGCTTTTTTTTTAACGAAAATTTCTTCTTTGGATTGTTTATTGGTAATATTAATTAATTGCTTATATATCGGTTATATGTAGTTAATTGGTAATATTTAACAAATGCATAAAAAAGTAAACTTATACAATAAGAAAAAAAATGCGATAATTCAGGTAATAGAAATGATTTTTAGGCTGGGTGTAAGCAAAAAAAACAAAACAGAAGCAAAGACGATAAAGAATCAAAGCATTCAGTTAATAAACTGTGTATTTTTAATTAACTAATTTCATTTCTACAGTTGCCGTTTGGGCAGAACTTAACACAGCCATCAAGTGTTTCCATTGCACATAAAAAGGTTTTACAACAAAATGAAAATAAATGGAAAAATGAAACACTTACAGCTTTTTGGGATGAATCTTCACAACAGAGATGAGTTCACAGAGACTAGTTCATATGTCAACAAATTATACAGTTCGCTCGAATCGTGATATTTTTGATATGAATGTAGTATACAATGTACGGAAATATTTAAGGATCACAGAAAAGTACCTGAAACGGTCTGTCAAGTCACATAGAGAGTAAGTAGTCTTTGAAAAAGTCTTTTTTAGTTCTTTTCGTAGCATGTTCTTGGAAATGATAAAGATGTTTACTTCTGAAATATTTTCTTTATTCTGTGGTGTCCATATTTGGGGAAGAAAACAAAGTAATCGATTTTATGCTTGAAAAGTTACTGCATGTGAAAAGTTTATTTGAAAGACTGTCAAAGTAATTCAAGTTTGGATTTGTTTTATAACAGCCATAGTATGATACATCATGAAAAATTCTTGTTTTTTTTGTTAATTAGATGATGATTTTTTTTTTTTTTTTTTTTACTTTTTCCAGTAGTACAAAAGTGCTATCACATTGCACATGATCTACAGCAATATCTTTCTTCGGACATATCTCACTTGTATGCAATCTTTTAGCAAAAACTTTTTTACCCATTCTTTAAATAATGAAAGTAACTTTTTCAATGGTATGAAAAAAAATATGTGCTATCACAATGCACTCATTTTGATCAAAAACCGATTTTCTATCAGAAAGAATCTGGTCTTGCAAAAAAAACATGCATTTTTTTTTTTTCTTCTTTCCAGTAGCTTTTGACAGTACGATGGAAAGTGATATGTTAGCACTTGACTACATCAGGCCTACTATCAGATTTAGCCGGTGACCAGCTGTAATCGCCAAACATTTTGACATTCTCAACTGTACAAACACACTGTTCACATGTCACCGTTCTCTGGCGGTTTGGGACGCCCCAAGCATGAATAAAGCCCCAGCAACTGACTAGCTGGCAGAGAATGTCCGGGTGGGGTGGGGGCGTCTCCGTGGTTGTCCCTCGATGTTGATGGGTACGCTGAGTGACAGTCTGATACCCTGAGGAAGGGATTGAGCACTAATGGTCCGGCAGAAGATGTGACGACAGCAGATTCGCTGGGACTTCTCGAAACGGATGATCCTAGTCCATAAGGTCCGGAAGGTCCGCACCCACATGGCATGAAATAAGGAGTCACCGGAAGGGACAGTCCGGAATACAGAGATGCCGCAGCTGCCGCCGCGGCAGCCGGACTGTAGGTTGGATAAGGACTTGAGCTGCTGAGAGGTTTGAAGGGATGCAGCATCCCTGCGTCACTTGTCGAGGATGATCCAGCAGATGACAATTTCCCATCAGGGTCCGTTCTGTCTTCGGAGGGTGACAATCTGGACACAGTGGCGGTTGGAGCTGTGCTGGTGATGACTGCCGTGGGTGCACTTTGGAAGATGGAGTCAGCACTAGACGAAAAGGGGAGCAGTCCGGGCATGGGAAGTCCGGTGGAAGTAGGCGCTCCGGGAAAGAAGCTCCTGGAGAAGTTCATCCCCAAATAGTCTATGGGACTGGACATGTAAGGCAAGGGAAAGGGGAACCTGTCCTTCTTGAGTAACGTCTTTGGTTTCCTCCTGGGCTTGTACTTGTAGTCTGGATGTTCCTTCATGTGAAGGGCCCTCAGGCGCTTGGCCTCTTCGATGAAGGGCCTCTTTTCGGATTCGGAGAGGTGCTTCCACTCTGTTCCGAGACGCTTGCTGATCTCAGAGTTGTGCATCTTTGGGTTCTCGAGGGCGATCTTGCGCCGCTGGGCCCTGGACCACACCATGAAGGCATTCATGGGCCGCTTCACGTGCACCTCGCCAGTGGCGGTGTGGCGGGTGGTGGGCAGGCTCATGTCGGGGGGATCAGTGGCCTGTCGCTCCCACCACGCGGCGACCCTACGAAACGCCACTGTCGGGGATCTTCTAGCCTGTACACCTCAATCTCGAAGGTTCGGGTTTGGCAAGGGGGAAGAAAAAGACCAGACGAACTGTTTAAAGGAGAAGAATCACTCGCTGTTTGTCAACCTGTTCTTATCTCATGCAATACGATTCAAACTGTGAACTGGAATCTCTCGGAGACTTGAGGTTTTTATTCAAAGTCCAATCGCAAATTCGGGATTTCACGTAACCCCTCATCGCCATGAAGAATGTTTCGAATCACTGCTACTCAACAATATTTCGAATCATTTATAAATTCAAATTTTGGGAAATACTTCTAAAATATCTTCACTATATCATTTTCAAGCAAATTTTTTTTTCAAAAAAACCTTTTGATAAAATTTTGAAGATAAAGTCAAAAACAGTTTCTTCGTCAGAAAACTAAAATTCGATGCTTTGCAATTTAATGACTAAAAAGTATTTTGGCAAAATTTGTTAAAAAATAAATTCAGTACTGATATGCTTACAATGAAAATCGCTTCTTAACAGGAGCTGTGAAGCGAAGTACGAGACAGACGAGTGTAAATCTTCTCACGTGCATGCCCCGGTGTAATTATCGTCTGCGTGAAGGTTCTCGCGAGAGAGAAGCATCGAACCTGACCGGCAGCAAGAGTCTACTGCTTTGTTTAACCACGTGCGAGTAGAATCGCGACGTCTCTTGGTCAGAGATGTGTTTCGCCAGCTTCGCCAATGGGAGAGCAGCTTACAAGACTGCTGAAGGAGGTGGGAGTCATCCACAGCGCTGCGGGATGCGATTCGCTGTCCGGAAAAAGGTGTGGTTATAGGTTTTACAAGTCACTTTTGGAATGCGACTCACTACGCAATCTCATGTAAGTATGTTTTTAAAGATGGATCTGTTTGCTTGGCTTTCATGCAGTTATTTTTAGAAGATGGAACTAAAATAATTAGATGATTATTTTAAAAAAAATGAAATAAGATATTTATAAATTATTAGTCGATAATTTAGATTAAAATCAATAGATAATATGCAACGAACACATTTTTTATTTAAATGAATATAAAGAATTATCTTTAATGTTGAACATTTTTTGCATTTCAATTTAATTTCGTAATTTCAACTTACAAAAAATTTTCCCCTTATAAAAATTTTTATCCCTTTTAATAAAATGTATTATTGTATTTATTAACCACATACTTACTTACGATACTTACTTAAGTATCAAATTAAAAAAAATGTAAATGAATTAGGAGTATTTTGATTTTTAAACAGTTGTTCTTTTTCGAATTCTAGTAATATTATTGACTTATTATATTATTTGTCAATGAAAAAAAAATTAATTTTTCAATCATTTTTTTTTTTTTTTTTGTTGGAATATTTTATTTTTAAAATTAATATTATTAAAGAAATTTCTTTAAATTATTTTCTCGAAATAAAATTGCATAATGCAGTTGCATAGTGTAGTAGTATGCGCTCTGGCCTTTGGTAGCACAGGTTCGAATCCCTGGCGGGGACTAGGATGTTTATTAGTAGTTCGAAGTCCACTCTAAGCTATAGGTACTGGTCTAATTAGCCCAAAGGGGCACAAAATGACCGTAGAGCAACAACATTTTTTTAATTTTAAACTAAGTAAATAATAAATTTTAATTAAAATTTTATAATGATAATTTAATAAATTAAAATTGTTAACACATTTTAATTTTTATTTAAAGATTATTACATTGAATATTTATCCAATCATTAAATAAAAATATCAGTTATGTATCTCATTACATATATATATTTTATAATGCATATGAATATAAGAAGCGTTGCGGATACACGACGTTACTGCTACACAGTTCAAAATTGGCATTGGTGTTACTGTTACAATTATTTATAAAATATTAAATAATTGTAATTTTTGAATACATTTTTTTGTGTTGATATATATATATATTATCTAAAACTTCGTCATATGGAGATAAATATAAAAACATGTGGATTGTGAATGTCAAAATTTTTATATATACAATTTTGATATTCATAATTATATATTTTTACATTTATAGTTATATTCATATATATATATATATATATATATTATTTACTTAGTGTAAGATTTTTAATTTTTTTGTATTTGAACTTCATATATTTATTTAAACTCTATTTTTAATCTTCATATGAGGAAGTTTTAGACGTATAATACACTGAATTTGTCTAAAGAAGATGTGAATTAATCAATTAGAAGAAATACTGTAAATTTTTAATATTTTATTTTTCAAATTTATTAAATTGAAAATTAGATGTTGTTTACTGAAAGTGAGTAACCTATTATCATCCAAATAATAATAAATTAAAATTATAGTTCTCATTTTGTTTTACTGCCCAGTGAAAACTTGACATTTATACATACGTACATTATACATACATGCCGTACATTATATGTACATATACTAATTTGAAAATGATAATCTACTGAAAGTGAATATCCTAATATCGATGATTAATAAAGAATCTTTCATAACTATATATATTTTGCATTTCGCTGCCCAGCGTTTATATATATATATATATATATATATAATATATACACATTATATGTATATATATTCAGATTAAGAAGTACAGAGGGTGACACAAATAGAACCCAATTCCGTTAAAATAACAGAAACATACTCAATAAAAAACATTGAAAAGCTAGCGTAATCAAGAGTTACCTGACTAGAGACAAGTTACAAGAGTATTAGACCGTTAAAACTGCATCATCGCGGGTTTTAACGCACTGAATGCTTAAACATCTTCCATTTTAAGTTCATAAATTTGCTGACTCTTTGTGGTTATTATACCCAGTTTATTTTAATGACCATGATGATGATTATAGCTGAGTTTTTAAAATGAACTATTTTCTTGCATGATTCGAAGATGCATACTTACACACTTATATGATTTCTTATATGTTCAGCTGTAAATTGTGCTGTTTTCCTAATAATAATATAAATTACTAATTCGTGATAATTTGATCTCTAAGGCTTTCTTGCCTTATCTCTATATGTATTTGCATATATGATGTATATTTGCATATATATATATATATGCATTTCTTATTTATATATGCATTTTCTGATGTATATATGCATAATATATATTTATATATATAATGTATATACATCAGAAATGCAAATATATCTAAGTAACACATGATTAAACTTAATTTTGATACATGTATTTATATATAATTTATATATATGTAATATGTAAGTATATAAATACATGTATAAAATTAAAACTATATATGTTATATAACTTAAACTTATATACAAAGAGCAGATAACGTTACAAAATCGTAAACCATCCGTGCCACGTTAGTTTTCTATTACATAATTTAATGAGCAACCTGTGCTTTTCTCACGGGGGAGAGAGGGGGGGTTAAACAGCAGTTGTTATTGCAAAAATGACAGATATAAATTAAACCATATTAAATTGTTTAAGAAAGTTTTTAATGTGTATAGGAAATTGTTTTTAATAAATTTATAAATAATAAAATTTTATACTTCACAAATTTATTTACTTATATTTATGGGAGGGGTTATTTATATTAATTGTATTTTTAAAAATTTTTAATTTAAAAAATTAGTTGTAAGAAATATTTTGATACTTTCAACCGTTATAGTCTTATTCCTCTTTACAAAACCGTTATTCTATTTCAGGAAACCGCTAACCTTTGTGAGAACCGTTAGTATTTATGCAAATAGATATTTTCTGGTATTTAGCGTCCCTATTTTACAATTGTTTACTTTTTCCCATGCATAGTAAACAATGCATTCTTGTAAAATACGATCTGTTCATTGATCATGTTTCCGTTATTTGAGCGGAAGTGTTTGAGGACAGGACATTCATAAGGTACACAGACAAAGAAAAGAAAATATGCATTCTCTGAATTTATAAGTCAGCAAACAAAGAAGGAGTATCCAATGTTGTAAGCTGATTGTCTAGTAATAAACAACATTGTAAAGCTGATTGTCTAGTAATACAATGTCACCTTCTTACAAAAACGTTAAGTTGTAAATTTAAAATCTTGAAAATAAATGCATTTTCATATTCTTTTTTTTTTTTTGCCTGTGTTTAGCTCTGCATGTGTTTTAAAACCACAAAAATGAGAGAGAAATTATTTTCCTAAATTTATTCATTTAAACCATTATTGTGGTTTTTACTTATACATTTTTTAATAAAACGCAACAAAAATATTAAAAATTATTCTGAAATGCATATTTATTATTCTGCCATTTCTGCAAAAGTATGTCAAAGTAAATGTTAAAAAATGGTATTTTCTGCTAAAAATGCTGCTATGCCCTCTATTTTCTGTTAAATATAAACATGATTATGCTGCCATTTTTTTTTTATTTGAGTCGAAAATTGATCTTTTTACCTTTTTTGATAATATTTTTATTTATTTGTTTGTTTATTTTTGCGATGCTGTAATTGCCACAATTGTTAAATAATTAATGCAATTAATAAAGCCATAATTGCCACAATTACTAAAGTTTTGATTCTTTTGATTATTAACACATGTTGTTTCCGAGGGGTGGCTTTACTATATTTATGTAATAAAATACAGACTTCATATAATGTTGCATTTTTATTTATTTTTTTACATATCTATGAAATATATATATATACATATAATAATATTTATTTATCTTTTTAAATTTTTTAAGAGGGACGCCAGTCCGAAATTTTGAGGAAGCACTGCGATAGAGAATGTACAGTGAAATTGCAAATTTTAGTTTTAAATTTTGTAGTGCAATACTTTCAATTTTTTGGATGATTTGTATAAGTTGCAATGTTGTTTTTCTTTACAAAACATTTAAGTTGTAAACTCAAATTCTTAAAATAAATGGATTCTCATGTTGTTATTATTATTTTTTTTTTATTTTGCCTTGTTTAGCTCTCCAAGTGTTTTAAAACCAAAAAAATAAGAAAAAAAATTCATTAGATTTTTTTTTCTTAAATTAATTCATTTAAACCAAGGGTCTCCAAACTACGGCCCGCGGGTCAAATCCGGCCCGCCAGTGTCATCAACCCGACCCGCGGCAGCGAACAGCTTATTGTTGCTGAAATAAGTTGGATAAAAAAGCACAGTATGATAATAACTCTGTTTTATTACTTGTTAGGTAAAGCTTAATGACAAGCATAATAAGCATACAATTTAACTTAAGCATAACAACTAACAAATAATAGAAATGAATCCCACTAACATTATAAAATATTGAACATCCCGTGGTTACCCTCGGTAGTAATACCCACCTATTTCTGCTTTTTAACCACTAGATGTCGTCAAGTGTCACTGTCGTATCGATACACAAAATAGTAATTGTAGTAATTGAACCAGCGAATTTAGCAAGCGTATGCTCTCTCAGAGCGACTAGTCTAGAAATTATAGATAATGGCAGAAAAATTAAAACGGTTTTGGCCCTTGGTACGTACTGGAATAAACAGTATGGCCCTAAGGCTGGAAAATTTGGAGACCCCTGATTTAAACGTACTGTGGATTTTACTTAGACATTTTTTATAATACTTAATAAATATTAACAAGTTTTATTAGCATTTAATAATATAATGAATAATTTAATATTAACATTTTTAATAAATATTAACAAATTCTCAATTATTCTGAAATGCATATTTATTATTCTGTCAATTCTGCAAAAATATATATCAAAGTAAATGTTGAAAAATGCCCTCTATTCTCCGTTAAGAATAAATATGAATATGCTGCCCTTTTTAATTTTTTTTTTATATACAAGTAAAAAATTTAATTTTTTAACTTTTGATAATAATATTTTTATTTATTTGTTTGTTTTTTACAATGTTAATTGCCACAATTACTAAATAATTAATGCAATTAATAAAACCACAATTGCCACAATTAATAAAGCCACAACTACAGAATTTGTAGTTCTTATTGTTATTAACATATGTTGTTTCTAAGGAGTCCTTACTACATTTATGTAATAGAATACAAAAATGTTATGTTAACACTATCAATCTGTATGTTGATCAACATATATCAAGGATATACCTATATAATCAACATATATCAAGACTTGTTATATTAATACTATCAATAACACTTATACTTATAGATACAACGTTAACATATAACGTTGTTTTAACGTTAACATTACACGTACAGACTTCCTATTGCTAAGTAATGAAATACAGACTTCGTGTTTCCCAATGCTGCTTTTTTTTTTTTTTTTTTTTTTTTTTGCATATCAGTGGAATATATATATATATATATATATTCTTATTCTAGGAAGTTTATACATTTAATTTTGATTTAACAACTGCTTTGATAAGAAGATTCTGTAAAATTCATTGTATTATTCAGATTTACTGTATATTTTTAATATTAAAAATAAGGCGGTAGTGGTTTGTCGATATGTATTTTTTGCTTTGCTTTCTTAATATTTATCTAAAGATTCAACATTTAGGTTATTATAAAAAGTAATTCAATCATCAAAAGGTAAATAATTCAGTTTTCATAAAAAGCTATTGGAAACATTTTGTTTCAATAAAAGAAAGACAAAACATAAAGATTTGTATTTATATACTAGTATCTTTTAATTTTTGCAATTTTAAATCATGTATATAATAGTAATATATATCTCTTTAAACATATCTCTCAAAATTTGTATGTGTATCCACCTAGGCACTTTAAAATTTTGCATCCAAATTTCACCAAAATTGACAGCGATATTTCTAATACAAAGCTTAGATGATTTGAAAATTTTTCGAAATTGGATCAAAATTTGTTAAGAAACGACTAAATTAGGATTCACACGAATTTGGGGACTTTTTCTTTTTATGGCTGATGTTATTTTAACGCTGTTGAAAGGTTGATATAAAATAAATAAATAAACAAAAAGAAAGCTCACTAAACTCTGAATTTGCAACTACCTAAGATTAAAAAAAAAAAAAAAAAAATACTTTGTTATTTTACCGATAAAATGACCCGGTTTATTTCTTAGTCTCTTTTCGAATTTCGCCAATGTTGGCAACCCGACGTATATCGCCAATTCCTTTAGGTTAGAGCAGTCAATTCAAGGAATTCCTTCTATCAGGTCTGCATATGTGCAAAACTTTATAGTCAAAAGGGGAATTGAGAAGGAGGAGGGGGGGAGAATTGGTACATATAGGTTATATATATATATAATATATATATATATATATATATATAAGGTGTGTATATATAAGGTGTATATATATGGCTTTGCGCACAGCTATTGGCTTTTACAGCTATTGCGCTGAAACATTGTTTAAATATAATCATTTATTTATGGTTCATAAGTGCATTTTATTGCACTTAAGTTAATTGGATTCTTGAATTTGTACTAAATTTGATACCGTACCATTCGACCTGAAAAGATTTGATATATTTATGATCGAATTCAACCCTCACACGATTCACTGAACTTCAAACAATCTATTCAACGACAAGATCTATTGTCACAAGAGTATAATAGCAATTTCACTAACCCCAAAATACTGTGAAATCCGAGACTTTACACGTTTCTCATGTATTGGTGTAGAAAATGGGTCGATATTTTCCCTATGATAAAATTAAATACATTTTAGTCTTTCTAAATCAGTTATTAAAGAGAATATAATCGTTATTAAAGCGAATGACTAATGAATGCTAAATCAGTTATTAAAGCGAATGATTTTTTTTCTGTCGATTTAAATCTGTTTTGAAATCTAATATTTTAGTTTTATTAAAACAGTTTGAAAGCTGATTATTGTTTTTAAATCAGTTAGAAAAAATAAAATGAGAATAAAATTCAATTTTTATTTTAATGAGAATAAACTTCAATTTTCGTCAATTTCACAATAATTAATAGCTCATTTCACATCTGTAAAAGTACATATCACACAAGTACTGATTATTTTATAGTAACAGTATCTTTTTTTTTTTTCAGTAACGACAATAGCATTTTTTTTTCATTATATATATATATATATATATATATATATATATATATATAAAACTTAATATACTCATTTTTTTTAACTAATGATTTTTTTTTACGTTTGAGAAAGGACTTTAACTACGAAAATAGATAAATATTTTGTATGAGTTGTTAAAAAATTTCTGAGTTTAATTTATAAAACATGAAATATTTTTTTTTCCAGTAGCATCAAAATTAATAATGTTAAGAATATGTTATAAAATTAATTTTTAAAAAAAATAATTAAATTAAAAATGTTAAACTAAATTAATAAAAAATGTTAAATTAAATTAATTAATTAAAAATGTTTAAAAAATTAAAAATCTGCATTTTCTAGAATGGTTGATCGGTATTATTTTTTTTTCTGTGGTTGAATTTCAAGGTAAAATATTTTTAAAAAATTGTGAAAGATTTTTATGATATATTATTATTATTATGATACGAAGCATTTAATTTTTGAAAGCCCTCCTTAATCCATTTGATTACTCTAAAACGATATTTCCCCGCTCCTTGCTCATTTTCTTCTGCTGTTTCTTATCCCACTTGGTCGACAGCAACATCCAGACCAAGTCCATGAACACGCGTGTTCTCATGGAAAGGGGGGTGCAGCTTCTATTGTAAAGGAGCACCCGTAGGTAAAAGTCTGACTTGGCTCCGTGTTGCTGTAGAAGGAGGGCAGTGCCTTCCGGGAGAACTACCAGAGAAAACTCGGAAAACTCCCACCAAGTAGTTCATTAATGAGGCAAGATGCTGAAAGTCCCAAACGCCATCGAGTCTCCTTGTTTTTGAAACAGTGTCTAAAACAAAGCCGCCAGAGGACTGAACCTCAGCACTAATGCTCACTAGCGACGCACGTTGCCACTGAGCCACGAGTCGGGCCATTTTCTCCTCGTGGTGTTATTTGCTATTCTAAGCTATATATATAAATAACTCACACGTTGCTATTATAACCTAATATATAAATTACTCACACGTAATATAAAGGCCTCTGAATAGAAACATACACTACATAATATTGAACATTTTGCTGTATTGCTGGTTCTATGTTATTTTCAAATAGGCGCTTTCACCTAAGACCGTTCCGCTATAACAACACTCCTTATGTATAGACTGGTTGGTATATTTATTTATTCGTATTTCTGTGTCGAGTTCTATCTGCGGCACTACACCCATGTTGAGCAAACACAATTTTCAAGGAACTCACTTAGTAGTAATATCTGGTGGTTCATATCCCCACTTTCAGTCTATTAGAACTCTAGGCTCTATAGATTTATAGTACCAGTCCTCTGCATAGACACTGGAGCTTTACGTACAGCAATGCTTGTCAATTTCTAACCTAGCTTTTCTAGTCGTTACGAATGTTTTATTAATATTTCATATTATATATTTCATACTGCCTAGCATAGTAGCATTCATAGCATAGTAGACATATGAGCTACTACATTACACCACACCACACTACACTACACTACACCATGCCACATAACTGTGCATAGAACTGAGATAATGTCTTTATAGTTTTATCTAGAAATTATGTCTAAATTTGAACAAACACCACAATGGATGACATCTAGAGGTTTGCATCATCCTTCTCTCCTCTTTAAAGATTCTGACTTAATGGAAAGACATTCTGGCTTACAGATTTATTGCAGGCTTTTTGTACAGAATGGCATTTGGTAAGACATCACGTGTCGTATTTAGAACAGCTTGATTCAGAGACAAACGACCCTTAGAGTTTTAGGTAGAAGTATTACCACCACAAATTTGAACAGAAACCACCGAAAAGGGCATATAGAAGTTTGCATCGTCCTTTCCTCCTCATTGAACACAATGGAAGGACATTTTTGGCCTACAGATTTATTGCAGCGGTTTGTATAGAACGGTATTTGATAAAACACCACTGGTCGAATTTAGAACAATTTGGCTCCGATATACAACACTCTATCCATTCCTCGGGTCTGTCCCTTGTATTTATGAACTAGGAGATCGGGCTCGAAACTAGACAAGTGAATTCTAATCGTGTCTATGCTGGAAATGTTTATGAGAAACCCATAAGTTGGTAATTCATAGCATTGATGCGAGCTCCTAAATGTCATCCATTGAAGGTGTCCTTTTAAAACTGTGGTGGTACAACGTGGATACAGTATAACAAGCACCTAGTCGGAATCCTTGGATAACACTGAAACTACCATTCTAGAAAAGAAGGATCTCTCATGAAAACATCGAAATTCCTTCGAAAAACAACAACATTGTGTTTTATTGCTTGTACTAGTTAATAATAAATTGTGTATTTTGTAATATATAATCACCCAAACACAATCATGCAAAACATTATAAACTAAAATTTAATATAATGATATAAGTTAAATAATGTTAAAAATTCAAAAATTTCCCCCTAATGCAACGCAAATGCGGGCGGCATACTTTAAAAAAGTTTTTAAGAAAGAACTACCTTTCCTTCTTAGAGAATCAACATGATCAGTAAGTTAAACTGATATATGAGGTAATTTTAAAAAGTATAAATACTCTAAAAATTATAAAAAGCATATGAACATTATTTTAACATTGCATACATATGATATGAACCAATATGATCAGCAAATTAAGATAATATATGAGTCAATATTCAAAAGTATAAATACTCCAAATTATAAAAAAAACATATGAATATTATTTTAATAATGCATATGCATTGATAAAACATATGTATTTTTGACTGTATTGTATACATAATTAAAAAAATGTTAATCAGAATTTGTCTTTAATCAAAATATTAATCATTTACTAATTGTGTGCGAATTTGTTTAATTAATTCAATCGTTAATTTCTTATTTGAACATTGGTAGAGCGCCATCTGATGTGGAGAAATGTAATTAAAAGCACCACCATTAATTAATTTGAAAATACCTCTGCCATTGAACCTTCAACCTTTTCAATAATTCAATAAAAGTGAATTATTTATTTATATTTTATTTTAATATTTACAAATTATTAAAATGTAATAGTTACTTTTGCAAAAAAGAGCATCTTAAAAAGAGAAATACAAAAAAATGTTAATATTAAAAAGAATTCTTACATCAAATGGATATTTTTTCAACACAAATTTGATGAGTGATAGTTTTTAAATGATAAAAATTATAGTAAATAAATAAGTTTATCATAATTTATAAACAGTATCATAAGTTATCAATTAATTTATTTTATTTTTTTGATAATTTCTTTTTTTTTCCTATGATAGTCTGTATTTAGGTTGATATTTTAACAATGGATATTTTAATATAGAATATGTTTCATAGACGCATTAGCTAGCAATAAACCATAAAAAGGAACATGCAAATCTTATTACCATGCTTAAGTATTTGAAAGTCAAAAAGTATAGAACATTGCCCAAAAATTTTTAAAAAAAAAAAACTTTTTTTAACACAGTATATTTTTATCAGTTTTGATGGCCGAGTGACTGGCGCTTGATGCCATAGGTTTCGGGCTTAAGTCCCTGTGGTGCTATGGATGCCTATGGATTTTTGCCTCTGTATTGGTCTGGAATCCACCCTAAGCGGTAGGTCCCGGCCTCATATGATTATAGATTACAGGGGTAGGGTTGACTTTTCTCCTTTCTCGAGGGCAGATGGCCTTGGCAACCCCTACCGCATAAAAAGTTTATGAGTGTGATGGAACTTTTACAAAATCAATTTAAAACTTAATTGCATCACGATTTTTTAAAAATTAACTAGTTATCTAATCTTCCACTAGGGGGCAGATGGCCTTGGCCCACCATGGGGCTTCGGTGCCACAGGATCCCTGCGGTGTCATGGATGTTTGTAGTGGTTCGGAATCCACATTAAATCCTAAGTCTCGGTCTAATATGACTGTAGTTCGTAGGGATGACAACTCTATCTGTAAAAAGAAACCCTGTCCTGTCTCGAAATCTGCCAGTAGGCAGCCAGCTTTGACACCACCATGGAGCTGTTGCGCCAAGAAGAAGAACTTTTTGTGTGCAGAATTAAGAAATACTCCATAAGAAATAACCACACAAAAAAAAATTCAAATTACAGTAATTACAAAAAGAAAAGTTTTAACTAAATATACTCTCTTCATGAGGAGTAGTAAATGAGAAAATGAAAGTTAATAAATGTTAACAAAACAATTATAGTATGGTAAAATATAGTATTTATTGTTGGATATGTTATTAGTTAATTCTTACAGTTTATTTGAAGGAAAAAAAAAAGGCTATGAAAAAAAAATTCGGCAATTTGATAATATTTTAAATACTACGCCAAATAACGATATAATTATGCTTTATTGCTTGGAGATTAAAAGTATAGTGCCCAAAATCTGTGGCATCGACCGCCAGGGTGCTAGTTAACGTCAAAACACAATTTTTTCAAACTAAATATAATAAACAATACAAGTTATCTCAATAAATCATCCTAATAGTAATTACGAAAATCATTTAGTATAATTTTCTTTCAAAAAAAAAAAAAAAAAAAGAAAAACGGTGGAAAAAGTTATTCTTCTAGTAGTGAATTTCACTCTGGAAGACTATACTGTAGTAGTCTCTAGACTATACTTTTAGTAGTGAATTTCATAACTAGAAAAACGTAAAATGTCGTACATGTATAAATCAGGGCTGTTTAATCCACTTACCTAGCGCTGTTATAAATGCCACCCAATACAAATATTAAATTTCTTTTTAAAAACTAATAGTGTACTAATATTATTATTAAAATATATTTATTGTTATTCAATATATTTATTATTATAATTACATAAAAATAAGTTGTTTTTGTTTTCTTTAATAACCAATCTATATTTTCTGATTTATTTTTCATTATTTAAAACTTCTTAATCTCCTTCTTTTTCATTGGCAAAAAACAGCCCCACAGTGGGCCAAGACTGTCTACCTACTGGCAGATTTTGTGACAGGAGAAGTTTACCCCTTTTACGGGGTAGGGTTTTCAGCCCTACGTTCAACGTTCTACAATCATATTTGACCGGGATCTACAGTTTAAAGTGGATTTCGAACTACTACAAAAGTTTCATCATACCACCGGGATTCGAACTCGAAACCGTGGCTGTGACACCGTGTGGCAGATCTTACTCTATTTAATGCTCAAAAAATTAAAGATTATTACAATAGTACATGTTTGACTATTTATTTTCATAGTGGATGCTTAAATTTTTGCGTTTTTATTTAACTTATTATTAATGTAATATATCTTTTTCGTATAGATAGACATTTTTGCCTCTTTAAATTCAACCTACAAAAACTTAAAGTTTTGAAGTCGGTGACTTAAAATTTAACTCAAAATCAACGATTTTTGTTGTTGTTGTTGTGTCTAATCCCTCAGTGTCCTGCAGTGAGGACAGACATCCCATGAGTAGTCTACTCATGGATGAAAGGAAAGGGATGGCTTCTGTTGCGGTGGAGAACCCGTAGGTAGAAGGCAGACTTCGCTCCGTGACGTTGAAGAAGGAAGTCAGTGTCTTTCAGGCAGGACTTTTTTTCTGGAAGAAAACTCAACCAGGTAGACTGACTAACGAGACAAGATGAACATGAATAACAAACATCATTGAGTCTCCTCGTTTTTGAAACAATATACAACTACAGCAATGCCACCAGCGGATTAAAATTCAGCCCTAATGCTCACCAGAGGCGCACGTTAACACTGAGCCACGAGTCGGGCAAAACGACTTTCTAAGTGTTATGTATATTTTTTAGTGTGATTAGAGATGTTTGTTATTTTTCTAACGAGGGGACTGATGACCGAGTGGCTAGCGCTCAGGGGTTCAGTACCACAGATTTTGGGTTCCGAATCCCGGCGGTGCCATGGATGTTTGTAGTGGTTCGGAACCCCTTTAAGCCATATGTCCCGTTTTCATATCACCATAGAGTTCACGGAGTCCAATCAGACTTCTTCTCACCCACATCATTCCCAAACTGTAAAAAAAGGACAACTGAGCTCTAGGCACAGTGGTGTGGTGTGTGGTGTAGTACTCTTCAAATGCAGCCGACGAAAGTGAAAAGTTGTGAGGCCATCTATGGCTTGGAGTAGTCACCATGCGGCTTTTGGGCTGATGTTGTATATTTTTTGTATGTTTGGCAAAAGAGAGTTACGTTTTCTTTTTTTCAAATATGGCCCTAGGAAGTTAAGACCAATAGGAAGTTAAATTTTTTTGTCACTGGATTAGATCAGCAATGCGT
>BPLR01002602.1:0-20374 GCA_021605095.1 Caerostris extrusa | reverse complement strand
TGCATTAAGCTGTTTCACACCATTTTTTAATTTTCAACTCCACTCACACATTTGTAGCTCTGACAAACATAGATTATCATACTGAATTTCCATTTGACCATTAGTTTCAATAGCTTCGATATTTTCACTTATCAAAAATCTTTCAAAAAAAGTTTTCTTTTTTTGTAGAATTCTCCATACGGTGATAATTATGCAACTATTACGAGACGCTTGTTACTCTACACTCTACTGACATCTACTGTTTATTCCTTACACTAATAACAATATTGCCAACTTACAGGACAGTGACACACAATAAAAATTTTTTTAACTTTTAAAATTTCATTTCACTAATCTTTGGAGTAATTAACGAAGTTCTATTCAAATACTAAGAGATCTTCTTCAAAAATCTAGCAAAATTGCAGGATAAATTAAAAAAAATGTTTTACCACATTTTGAATAATAATATATGAAGTTATTTTAATGGTTTTCATGGTTGACTACTGTCTAAACATGATTATTTCATTGTAAGAGTATCAAAAACTTGTCAAGAAGTTGTTTTGATTGTGTATTCTATCAAGAGGAATTGCTGTTATAAAATTAAAATTTGGTGAATAACTTAAAACAGTTACAACAAAATTGGATAATCGTTTCTAAAGCAAAATTGTTAACAGTTTGACAGGTGTATTTGTTGAATGTAATAAATAAGAACTTCAAATTTTAGGTTGAAAAAATTAAATGAAATTCAATAAAAATAGAAAAAAAAAAAGTTAGAAATTATTGAGTTCAGTAAAAAGTGCTGTTAATTTTTAAACCGATTTTTGATTATTATTTTGAAGAAAAAGAAACAAAGATATATTGGTTAGAGTATGGTTTACTGAATGATTTTTGTTTGAAAATTGCTTTCATGTGTTTGAGTAACCCTTTTAGAAATGATTAACAACAGAAAATACTTAAATACCTCAAATAGTTTTTTGTTGAACTGAAAATCTCATTTTCTGTTGTTTTCTGTTGAACAAATAAAAAAATATTTTTAAATCACAAAACCTTCAAAATTCATCATCGGCATTTAAAGATCATTTCTGAGCCTTTGAGATTTCCATATGAATTTATTATTCAAGAACATAAAACAATTTATCAATAATAACAAGTATTCTTTAGTTGAAATGAATAAAAATTGATTTTCATAGAGTTTTTATTGCAAGTCATACAATATCACTTAAAAGAATTATGTACATACAAATATTTTTGTTATTTTTTAAATAAATACCATTGAATTATTCTGAAGGAAAATAAACTATATTGGTATTTGTGATTAGAAATAATTAGAATAACTATAACAATTTTAGTTCATTAAATTTGCATGGACTTATTTACCCATATTAGTTTGAATACAACATTTTGCACTTAAAATACACTCCAGAGAGTTCGCGGTGAAATTGTAAACCTAGGGGTATCCCCAAAGACCGATATTGATCCGTGGTAACAGGACACGAAAGGTCTAATACAGTATTAATACACAGACCTTTGCAGCGACCTTTGGGGACATATTTATAACTATGTATTCTAAAAGCGAATACATTATCGCTCAGACTAATAATATCTATTTTAATAGGGATACGAATTTAATGACATGAACATATCTATAACAACATGCAGGCAAGAGATTATGAAAAGGTAAATTTTTGCTTTTATTATGAACTGTGCCTTAATAAAAATTCAACATAATTTCTGAATTGTTTTGTAAATTCAATTTTGTCATTTTGCCATAATAGTAGTAAACAATTATCGATTTAAGTAATGGAATTTTAAACCCTCCTTATGCCCCTTCTACTCATATGATTTGGAGAATTCATTCATGATTTCATGTTTGCGTTTTAATAAAGTTTAAGAATCACATATTTTAAAAATGTTGTTATATTATAAATATTTTTGTTTATGGCTATGCCTAAAAAAATGACATTTCAGGCTAGGATCTATAGGCGCACAATAAATAAGGTTCATAGGAGCCCTCCATGATTGAATCTATCCTATAAACTGGGACCCATATACAAGGACTAAGAGCAGTGATTCAAGGCTGAGTTTTAGAAGTATTAACTCTACCGTTTTGTCAATCAACTTTGTTCGATCAAATGAAAAGATTTAGGATTAGTAACAGGATTAGTATGTGGCATTGCTTTTCTTGTTCATATATAAAAAGAAGATGATTGTAATTATACTTTAATCAGTAAAGCCAAAATAATAGCAGGAAATGTTAAGCAGAACGAAAAATTAGGAAATTTGTAATTTGAACAATATAAATACTGTAAATGAAATGTACCAAAAAATAAAGTTAAATTAAATAACAAAAGGTTTATATAGTATAAAAATTTACTTAATTTTATGATTCAAAAACTCAGATTTATTGAAATCGTAAATAGTTTTAAGAAAATAGAACAAATATATCAAGAATCATAAAACTATAGAGTAAGTCGGGTTATTACTGCTTATTATGCATACATAAAAATACATTTTAACATAGTTTATTAACGAGACAATTAATCGATAGTTGAGGAGAAATTCAGAAATATTTTTTACTTTTATTGTTGATGTGGATTTGTTTTTAAAAATATGATTGAAATAAGATACATCACGTACTTACGTGATAAATGAAGCAAAAGGCAACTATTTTTCATTCTCGGATGGCATGCGAATAGAATTAAAATCTCTTCTGCTTTTAAAATTTTCCTATCGTCAGTGACTGAAAATGCCTTTAACACTTTGCCCATCTCGCGTCGTCAGACCGTGGCGTCGAGTGATGTCTTATTAAATCACGCGTTAACGCGGAAAAGGTGCGTCCTCAAGATTTCGTCTCCACTTCAATAGGCAATATATGTTATATGTCTGCTGATATTGGCGTGAGTAAAGGTTGTAAGCTTGTTGTAAAGGTATGTGGTTTTGAATTTATAGTTTTATTAGTTAATAAAAAAAAATCTTGTAATATTAGTTGTAGAGACGATAGTTCTGCAGGGCATTCAAGGTCCGCAAAAAGAAAAAATGAAATCTAATAAACCTCTAACAAATGATGAGATTTCAAGTTTGCTACCTCATTGATGTTAATTATGACAACGATGCGAAGGGAGTCCTAAATAAAATGTTTAAAAATATTGTTTGTAGTAATAATATCATTGTAACCAACATCTAATAATTCATTTATATTAAATATTTGTTAGGGATAAAGTATTAAAAAACAATGCATTTTATCACTTATTTTCATCATTTTGTTTCAATTTACATATCACGCACAAGCACATAATGGAGCATCTAGTAAATAATTTTACCTCTTGCATCTAGCGCTCCGTGTAGTTAAAATATTTGTGTAGTCAATCAGGTAAGACCTAAATATTACTTATTAATAAGATGCGTATAATCATGTTTTATTATCACTTTTAAATCAAAATGGTTATAAAAAGTAAAACACCTTCTGGGAAAGTAACTATTAACACATCCTCACGTTCCCGGCAGCGAAATTGCTAATTTTAATGTTTCCAATATCGAACAATAAGTTAGCAAGTTCAACGGAATATTGACCAATCTGTAAGCTTCAATTTCAACTGGTTGAAATAGAGTCACAAGTATAAAATTTTAATACATAAATGATAAGTTTCCCTTTTTAACTTAATTAAATGAAATTGATTGGCTTCAATTTTTAACTGCATAGCAAACGCATGTAGTAGTAGAGGGGGTAAATTTTGATTTTAAAACATTTAGTTGCAATTTTTTTTTTAAATTGATAGATATATTATTTTACATAATCTAAGGATTCCATTAAATACTCAATCTGTTATCTATTAAACAAAATTTTATATACATAAAAGCCTACTCGAGTTAAATATTAAAAATTATCAATTAATTTCATAGACTGATATTAAACTCATGGTTTTGATTCGAAACTATTTATACGTGAAACTTCAAATATATTTAGAATTGAAATCCATGAATTGTTTAAATACAAGCCATTCAAAGAGAAACAACCACAGTATCTCAACTAGTTATGTATTTCTCGAAATAAAGCAGTTGGGAAACATTTCCTGCCTCTCCCTTGCTCGTTCCGTGAACTAATGATATGCGATCATTTCCTCTGTGGCTATCTTGAATTGAAGGCCCAGCACAACTGGTGATTTGAAGCCCAGCTATTTGCAACGAAATAGCGTCAGTGCCCAAACGACATGGTAATGAGGGTAACGACAAATCTTAAGGCACAGTTGTGCAGGAAATGCGAGTGAAAGGTGATCATCATTTCTCGTATAGGGTTTCCTAACAAGTAAACGAGCTTTGGTAGCTTATTATTATTAGAATTAAAACGTCATTTTTCATATTTAGTTTTACATTATAATGTATGTGAGTGACTTTAAAAACCTTACTTCTGTAGATTTTCTTCAAATAAAATAAAAAAAAATTAACAAAAAATAATTTTATTTAAGTAACTGACATTAGTGTAATAATTTGTAACATATTTACTGAACAAAACTACGTAAGTTATTAAAAATGCTAAGTGATATTTTTCTAATAAGTTCACAGTTAGTAGAGTGAAAGTTGCATATACCATGCCGTACTATATTTTTCATATGTTTATAAGCATTATTTATTTTTCTGTATTACATACTTTTCATTTCACTTATGCTTACATAGTGCCATACCTTTTTTTTTCAATTACAATTAATTGTACTTCTGTTATTTTGTAATTAAAAGTTCTTAATTTTATATTTTACTTATTATTATTGTTGTTTTCTACCCTCACTTTTTTAATTGGTAGGAGAATACATAGCCCTGAGTACAGAGGTGAGGTATGGAGTAAATGTAGCGTCTTGAATTTGATGAAAAGTACCTAAAATTTTGCTTTACGAATTTGAGATTAAAATATTATTTAAAGTATTTGATGATAAAGAGAAGAGGAATTTAACTCTATTATATTTAATATAAATAAAGGTGAGATCATTATTAACACACATATGAAATGTGGTCAATATGGTTTTTAGATTTCGAGGTATTATGATGTTAAGATATATCAAATGTATACTTTTTACTATGAAACTTATCAATACAACAATATTAATATCTTCATGATTCTCAGAGTGAAAATTTAACATTAAACTGTTTTTGTAGTTTATTGCAACTAACTGTTATTGTTCTTGTAGTTCTTATTGTTATTCTTCTCACTAAACTGTTCTTGTATTTTATTCATCTTAAATTATAAGTAAATGAAAAACATTTAATATTTTGAAAGGAAAATTTATTATTTTCTTGCACATAAGAAATTTTTGTATGAAGTTGATGCAATCTCTTGAAATTATAAAAAGTTGAATTACGCTTATAAAATAATAAAATGAAAACAATTTCCTTAATATTGTTAGGTTTTCCCATTGCGAATTCATATACACCATCATTTCAGTATTATGAATTTCTCAGTACTTTTGAAAGATATGTTGCTCCGAAAGTTTGATTACATTTAAAACTAAGATTTATGTACATTATGTCACTTTTATGATAATAAAAGTTAATTTGTTTGTAATTTTAAACAGTTTTAATTTAAAATAGTTTTATTTTGTTGAACATCGGTGGGTCTCGTTTTTCTCATCAATGTGTATCACGAATAGTTCATCGCGGTGATAAGAGGATATCTTGGAGGATCTTCAGGGGTAACTGACACACATTTGCTTGAGGTATGGAAGGAAACCTGGAAAATTATTTACAAATAATGTGACTATCTATTCGAAACTCTTTACACATGTCATAATCGAGTCTCCTCGATTCTGAAAATAGTGACTTCCACAGACACCCCCAAAGATTCGAATCCCAGCCCTCCTGCATGCTAACTGTGCACATTACTCCTGGGCCACAAGTTGGGCAACTGAAATTATTACCACGAAGTTTTTAATATAGAATTACTTCTTAGTAACCTTTGTTTTACGTATGACTCTTGAATTTAAAAAGGTTGTCTGATGGTTTATTATAATACCAAGTCCTTTCATTTGTATTATCGATCCGTAATAAAACTGACGAAATAAAGAATGAAGATGTATGGATTTGTAAGTTCCTGTTTGACAGGTGAAATGTACGCTAAGTGCAGCAGTAAACAAAATTGACAGCTCAGTTAATGCATTAGTCGGCGAAGTACTAAATTGCTCTAAATTGGTTTCGAACAGAAGCGATAACACTTACCTGTACTTCAAGCGCGTGATAGGCAACTATGAGTCCTAATAGCATAAGCGTAGAGACGGAGATCAATGTTTTTACAGCAGTAGAAAATACAGAGGCCTGAAATAGAAACGAAATAGCAATTAGCGTCATTACAATCTGCAAGGGGAAGACATTTTATGAGATGTTCAGGCGACAGCCATGAAAGTAAGTGTACAAATTTAGTTTTGTGGAGCAGGTAGTTTCTTTTTGTGATACTGAAACATCTGGCTGACATTGAAAAATTCGCATAAAGTTATTCAAAGAAATCAACTGGCTATAATTAAAACCTTGTTAGGAAGAGAATTTTGATATCTGGTTCCCAGATCTTCACAATAGCAATGAAAAAAATTGGAGCAACTCTAAATTAATTACATTAGTTGAACATGTTTCAACAAAAGGTACAGATACGGTTTTAATGATAAACATAATTAAAAACAAGAATTAATATCGTTTTACTTTTTATAATCTACATGAAATAAAAATTGCGTATTATTTTAAAGTTCGAGCTTTATTTTGTAAGTTATTGACCGATTAAAAGGTTGAGTGTGTTATACATTGCAATACAAAATAAAAACATATCTAACTCAAAATATATATATACACTCCTTTTAAAATATCACAAAGAAAAGTAAAAGAAATTTAATTGAAAAGTAATTCATCATGATTAACGTACAGACTGTAAAAGCAAGTATATTTTTCGTAACAATGCTGAATTTACATTTAAATGAGTAAATGTTTTATAAAAACATGGATGAAATCAAAATTATGTGATTGAGTATACTTATTTGAATTTACCACACACACACACACACACACACACACACACACACACACACACACACACACACACACACACACACACACACACACACACACACACACACACACACACACACACTACTTATTTTAATTCATGAACATGAAAGTAATGGAATGTTTGATTTTGCTACCTGATAAATGCAATTATCGCAATTACTGCGAATTATAGATAATTTTTAAGTTAATAAATTACTTATTATTATAAACAAATTCATATAAAACTTTAACTTGGGTGTAAATAAAATTTAAACATATAAAAGTATTAAAAGGCAAGGCCAAGGTTTAATGATAAAGGTCAACATTTGTATTTCCAAGATATTTCATATTTATGGTTTACTCTATTAAAACGTCTAGTAAGAATAACGAGATAATGAGCTCGAAAGTATTTTTTTTTTTTATTATTCTCAAGCTATGAATTTTACTCAATTGTAATATCTCGTTTTCTTTTCCAATCTGAAATGCCTTTGTCTAGAGATGATTTAATATTACAAGAAGTTTGTTCTTTTTATATTAATTTTATAAATATCCATTCTTTGTAAATTCATTCAAAAAAACTTCTATATAGGATATTTATTAAAACTAGAAACATTTTCATAAAAAATTTCAATTTTTTTGAACAATAGAAAATAGTCAATTTTCCAAGTATCCTGCAATTTGTTAAATGCATTTCCCTCTCAATAAAAACACGATTTTAAAAACGTGAGGTAATTTTCATTTCCTGGAAAATTGGTGGCGAAATTATTTAAATGAGAATCACGAGAAATATCTGTAAATAAACAATATTTATATGGTAATTTTGTAAATGATTAATGAAATATGACATTGCTTAGATTAGTAATGCATTTATATGAATAATTTATCTTATAAGATGTACCATTTCCTTGTATTTCTATTATAAAAAATAATTTTCTTATGCTTACGATCTATTTGTATACGAAGAAATTAAATCTTTCATCTGCTGTCATTCAATTTTAAGACCTAAGATAAATTAAATTCCCTGAAAATAAGCACTTTAGTTACTTTAAAGAAATTACCATTAGGGAAATCGAATTGTTATAGCTTTTATATTGGGTACATATAATGTTGTAGTTTTGAATAATACACAATGTTTATTGAAGGTAGTTTAATGAATATTCAAAAAGTTTTAGGATCTATCGCCCACAGACCTTCTAACACAGAGCATATACTTTACATTTGGCATTACGCTTCTACATATTATACTCAAATTCAATATAATGCTTGGAACGAGTGTAAAAGCCTGTAAGTGCCTTCAGGAACATTCCTACTCCTACGCTGAAGCGGCTATGACATCAGAACTCAATAATCTCCTCTATCGACGGCAAAGGCTGTCCAACTGCAAATAATCGATTGCCCTGGCCGGTCAGGATCCAACTTCTTGCAAAACATTGTCACCGGAATTGAGACCTGGTACTTTGAGTATGATCTGGAGACAAAAGGCCAAGTTGCTGAATGGACAAGTCCGAAAAGGAGCTTGCTGTGTGAAAGTTCGCGCTTCAAAATAAAAATTGAAAACGATGCTGAGCACCTTTTTGACAGTCGGAGTATCATTCATCGAGAATTTCGTCGCCAAGGTTCCACTTTGACCAGAGCATTCTACAAAGATATATTGAACCGGCTTTTAAAACGAATGCAGCAAGTGAGGTCCGATTAGTTGGAGAATGGACATTTTTGCCTCGCACGACAATGCCTCGCCTCACAAATCCGCCTCCGTAAGCAATTTGTGATGAGAAGGTTTGTGTGCATCAACCACCCCCAATAACCATATCTGTCCCAAACAGACTATTCTTTATTTCCCAAGGCGGTACAAGTCGATAGAGGAGATTGAAGAGATTGGGACATTGGGATTCAATATTGTTGGAGTGGATTCGTTCCATAAGGGACTCACGGACTTGTACAGTCGTATTGTATTGAATTTGGCGGAGACTATGTAGAAGTTTAATATAAAATGTAAGTATACTCTCTGTGTTATATGATCTGTTTGGATAAGTCTTGTAAATTTTTAAATACTTTGTGTATAAAGTTGATATGATCCGAAATTTCTATCCAGCACATTTTATTATATGCAACATTTTTTGAAACAATGCATATAATTCTGATTTTAAAATTTCATGTAAAATTTTTAGCCCTTTTACTGCTTAGAAAGCAGTTAACTTACAATAACTGCATAAGACATTTCTTAAAAAACTTAGGAAAATGATAAAAAGGTGATTTCAAACATAGACTTAATAAAATTTCAAAAATATATTCTAAAATAAAGTAAACCGTTTAAAGAAATTAAAAAAACTGAAAAATTACTAAATAAGAAATAATGTAAGATGTTTTCTGTATTGAATTAATTTAATAAACATAATTTTTCTGATCGACATGCATTTCCTTTTTCGAAAATTTTATATTAAAACAAATGAGAAAATTCTCGTTAAATAACAAATATATAATACAAATATTTATATAACAAACAAAACATTTAATAAGCTTTTGCTGAAAAATTTGAAAATCATGGTTTAGAAAGGTTTTAATGGTTTTTAATTATTTTATTTATTATACAATAAATGAAAAAATGTAAAAAAATATGTTACACAAAATAAAGCATTCGAATGATAATTTTAAGTCATTTACGCAGGATATTGAAAGCGATAAGTAACACAAGCGTTACATCTCGTATAACATTGATAGTTAAGTAAAATGTGCATAATCTCAAAAAATTATTAATTATGACTATTATTTAAGGAAAGTCGCAGTTTTAAATAAAGAATATTGTTGAAAATATAAATGACCCATTTGACCTTCTTTCATTCGAACGATTCGATTAAAAAAAAAAAAAAAACATAAAAAATATTAACATCCTTTCATTACTAGTTGGGAATTCATTCCTTTAATATTCATATCAGCATTCTTCTTTCCTCTCGCTTTGCTCATTGTTTATTCCCAGCCTTTCTCCTTTTACCTCCCAATATCAGCACCCTTTTACCATCCTTTCTCACATTCTCTCCTATGGATTCTCATTTCTTCAGGTATTTCATAGACAAAGATTTGTATGAGAATCTCAAAAGCGATAGTAAATAAATTAGAAATTGTATACTTTGTTGAAATGTTTAAATTACATCATTGAAATGTCACGTGTAATTAAAGAAAGGAGATTTAAATTGTTTGCTGTAAATACAATAAAGCAGAATAAGTAAATGCCGAATTTAAAGTGCAGTACCATTTTTCTACAGATCTAGTTATCGATCTTACTATACATAGTTTGATCCATTTAAAATGAAATTAATAAAATGTTGTCGAATTTAATTACTAACTTTTTTTCATAATCTAAGAATAAATATAATAATAGCGACCAGCCATGATATTTTTAAGAAGATGGAAGTAGTATTAAGTTCTAAAGAAAATATTTTGAAACTTTATTGTAGCAATTTTTCTGAGAAATAATTGAAAAGAAAATATACATTACTGTAAAACAAGCTTTTTCTAAAACATTTGTAAGATGAATATTTACTAAAAATTAATTAAATTAAATTAAAGTCGATTTTAATTTAATTAATTAAATCGATTAAATTTTCAGAATGGAATATATTTAAGTGCTTGTCTTCAAACGATGTTTGCCTTTTTTGTGAGGAAAAGCATTACTTACATAGTTTAGAAAATACTCGGATTGATAATACTTAAATAAATTTAATAAATAACAATTGATAATGATTAATAATTTAATAAATTTTAAAAACTTTATTTAAGTATAGCATGATATTATGATAAATCTCACTTGTTACATTATCACATTCTTTACTAACTATAAATTCATGAAAGTGTACAGAAAAATATTTAGAGCGAGAATATTCAAAGAAATTATTAAATTTAGCGAGTATACTGAAAACATACGTAATAATGGATAAAGTACAATTTTATAGAATATTTGTGTGCATAAATTTAAATATTTGTTCATTTAAAATTATGGAATTTTCCACTCAATTAATTTCACTTTTTAAGAAAATATATCATTTTCCAATGATGATGTAATGGAAAATTTATTTTAAGAGCAATATTAGACTCAGAATAAAATTCTTTTAAGATAATTGTATGCATTCATTTTTATAATAAAACTTTCATGGAAATTACTTTAATCTAAAGAGTTGATTTAATACGAACTAAAAATTTAATAAAAAAAAATTATCTCGTAGAGTACTCAGAGAAAAGAAAAAAGTACATATTTGAAAAATTAAAAACAATACATCTATCATTCAGCTAGTCAATGCATAAAATCAACTTTTTAAAGGAAAATTTCAAATTATATTATGTTCAGTTCAAGTTATTTTTATCAATTGGAAAGGAAATTAAGTGGATGGAAGAAAGAATGTTTCTCAGAAATACATTTTTAAGTTGCGAGATTGCTTTTTTTATTAAGACTTACAAGGAATTCTGCTTTTCAGGCTATTCTTAATTTTTATATCAACCATGAGCTATACGAATAAGCTAAAGCGATTGAATGAATAAATTGAAAATATTCGATACAAATTGAATTTTATTACGATGACTAAATACATTTTCCCCGGCTATATCGCTCAGCACGGGAAGAAAACACAATATAACAAGGCGCCTTAAATCGAATATGCAGTTTGCAAGAATGAAGCATGGATGATGGAATACGACTACGCAAAAATGGAGAACACTGTCTGATCCAAAAATCAAATCATTCATACTATGAGTAATGTGAATATAATTCGATAAAACATTGCTTTCTAAATTATACAATTAATTGTGATTTTTATATGAAATTCATAAATGTTTTCTGAAAATAATACTAAGTCAATTAAATTTTGATTGTATTTAGGTATTTTTTATTTTATTTTGCGTTAGTTAGAATGCAAGTAATATCCATATCAATTATCTGTAATCACATCTGCAACCGTATAACCCCAATTAACTAAATATCATTAACTATTTTAAATATAATTAACTATTATAACCACATAAACTATTCATTTCACCCTGTTTACACAAAATAATATTACTTATCGCTTCATAACTTCTGATGATTTTCATATTTAAAAAAAATATAACTTTTAAAAAAGAAAGCAACTAAATTAAATTCAATTAAAATTTGCATTGAAGACCAATTAAAAATTTGTTAAGACATTAGCATAACTAGAATATAATAACATAAAAAGGCATTTTTCTTATATGACCACACAATAAATTTTGTTTCTTCCCATTTTACTTTAAAATTAAGTAATAAAACATTCAACTCAAAGAGGCACCATTCTACAGCTATAAAATTGTTATAGCTCATCATAATAGAAACTATTGGGCATGAACTGCATTTCAACTACCCATAATACATGACTTAGGTTGATCTCTAATGCATTTCTTTTTTTTTTTGTCATACATACCTGGAGACATCCATTTGACGACCATTTTAACTTATCTATTACATGCACATTTAACTCAAGCCAAAGTGTGTGTGTACTTTATCATCAACCCACCAGGATTTCTCTATGGGTCATAAGAATTTGTACGATGGCCAGAAGTGCACCTATTTTGGATGGCTCCATCTTTAAAAGGTAGTTTTAAAGCAAGTCTCGACGCTCAAATATAAAGTGTTTCCTTAATTATCCATAAACTTTCTGCAATATTTATTAGTAGAGCAAGGTTTATTTGGATATTGAAAATGAGAAATTTCTTCTGGAACTATGACGAACAAATGAAGATACTATAAAATGAAGATTGGTTTCGAAATCAAATTGAAGGAATCCAGCTATAAAGATAAACATAACAACTGTGAGGCTTTATATAAAAAGAATCATTTTGCAAGAGTCAGTTTTTTTTGTGTGGAGTGAAAAGAAAGATATGGAAAATAATTTTAACTTGGAAACGCCGAGAGCAAAAAGGAAAAAAAGATGAGATGAAAGGGCTTTTGTATCAGTAACAAATAAAGAGGATAAAGATTTTATTTGCTAAGAATTACAGAGAATTTGATTATTATTTTGAATTGAATTATTTTGTTGTGAATTACATTGATTTGAGTTACAGAGAATATTTGATTACAGAGTTGAATTACAGAGAATTTGAATTACAGAGTTTCTAAAGTGCCAAAGAAGTGTTTTAAAACTTTTTATTTTTCCTAGCTTTTCCAATTATTTCAAGAAGGATATACTGACAAATTTTTCTATTGGCATTATGTTCTAATATAACCAACTAATAATATTTCTAAGGCAATGGATGAGTCAATTTAATATAAGAAAAAGAAAAATTGCTTTATCATAAAATACGATTCATTATATATAAAATTTATAGAAAAGTTTTATTAATTAAATATGATATTCATTTAAGTCGAGCTTAATTTCATTTAGCTATTTTTATTCACTTTTCGTTAATTAGAATTTAAATTTCCAAAAAAAATTTGAAAATTTATCCAAGTGGATTTATTTAAAAATTAAAGTAATTATTTCCCTGATTATCTTGTTAACTAAAATAATTATTTCTGTCTCTTACAAAGAATACTTTCTGAACGGTTTAAAAATATGCGAAAGCAATTTTTGTTAACACCAGCAAACGAGTAGGTTTATATGAACTCAATACTTCATTTTATCATCTTAAAATTAGTTGGAATTTAATTAAAGTATTAGAACCGGAGATTAAAAATCATTAATCTGGAAATCAGAGAAACCATTGTATTATCACTTTAGCAGAGTTTTTATGATATAAATTTATCGTATGTTTTGAAATTAAAAGATAATGAATAATATTGTCCGATTCATGGAACAATGGCCTGCGAGTGGACAAGGTTTCGATTTGAGCTGGTGGAAATCGTTAGAATCTCTACTTTGGACATTGTCACAATCAACATTGATCATATTCAGAGTCCTTATTGACTCGGACCGGAATTGTTTTCGATAAGATATACAAATTTGAGACAGATAATCTTGAAAATTCAGAATCAGCATCTTGTTACACTAAATGTAAAGCGAAGTCCTTGATGAATAAAAATAATAAAATCTGTAATATATTTTTCATTTCCAGTTATCATATCTGATACTTTTATAAAACCATTAAAAATAGTTTCGGTACTTTTGAAATACCTTACATATTTTTTAATTTAATTGATATAATTATAAGTATGCCTTTTATCTCAAAGATATAATACTGTTTTTCCTTTAAATGAAACTCATTATGAGCTGAATTCTTGAAATAGTCATCTTTTATAATGGTACATTCGCATTGACTTTACTAAGTTCTTCTTCAAAATGTTGCACTGATTGAAATTAATAATAATATGCAATGTACAATTTAATCAGTTTTCGAAGAGGACTTCAATGTAAATTTTAAAATATCAGAGGTATTGTTATATCTGAAATATTGAATTATCAGAGGTATTGTTGTATCATTGCAGATGAATAATATTTAAAAACAGATATTAATAATTCAATTTCCAACAAAATTTCCAACCCGATTCCGATTTCAAAATTCCAATTCCGATTTTAATTTCCAACAAAAAGCAAGACTTAATTAAGTTAATTATTAAGAGTAATTAATGACTTGTGAATTAGACCTATTAAACATTAAATAATGTATTTTTCAATACGTGAATTAAATAAATAAATAAAATAAAAGATACAATAATACAACTTAACATTTCCAGAAGGATAATATATATTCTAGAAGAATACGTCATTTTCGAAAAATAATTCACATTAAATCTAAGTACTGAAAAAAATTGTACTTCTACATTAAAGGAGATTTATTTTGAAAAAAATTCTAACAATACATTCACTCAAAGTCGCGTGAATTTGTGAAAAGGCACTATGTTGGTTAAATGTAATTATGCCTTTCACTGCATTTTTAAAAATGTCTTTCCTTTCACCTTTCTAATTACTCGTTAAACATGAGTAGATAAGCGTTTACTAAATTTTTTTTTTTCTTCAGATTCAGGTATCTAAGGTAACAAATGTAATTCAAAACATCTACGGTATTCTTTCTCAAAGTATCATTTATATTTTATCTTAGACAGCTTAATTTAGCTTAGAATGTCGAACATGTTTACCGTTTCAGAAAATAAACACAGAAAATTCACGTCAAACATAAGTGTTTGAAGCATCAATTTATTCAGGGGCAAGTAATTAAAATCTTCTAGCTGACAAGTGCTCCATAACGGAAATATTTTTCTTGTTATGTTAGATACCAAGAAGTAGCTGGAAGAAACAATTAATTTTTGTGGTTACAAATTTATTATAAATGTTATCGTTGTTAATTACTCCACGATACATTTACTTGAACAATAATAAATTAAAATAAATCTACGAAAAAAATTTATTATTTTGAGAGATTATTTGAATATACCAAAACGAGCTGTACCAGAGAAAAATAAATAATTATTACACTTTTGTGATTAGAAGACTAATCAAAATCAGAAATTAATTATGACTTTCATAATAATTCATCCATTATTAAAACAATTTTTATCATTTACTTAATGGTAAAAACCTAAATGATTGAATAAGTAATGTAATTCCGAATATTTATTCAATAAGAAAACAATTATTTTCTTTAAACGATGAAAAATGTTTATCTGAATTTTGTTAATTAAATTCATGAGACACTAATGTATTTAGATTGTTCATCGTTTCTAATCCTGATGTTTTGTTAAAATAAAATATCACTTGTTGTGAAATTCGTTGATATGGCACTTTATTATAAACATAAGTTTAATAAATACATTGAATAATTAATCTAAATACAAAGCATTAACGAAAGCTGAGCATAGTATATAAAGTTCTTTTAAGCGCCAATTATTTGGACCTGATATAATTGTCCACTAGAACAATAGGCATGCAGCAGATTCAACGTTACGCAGGGTGTCCTACATGGGCACGGACTGCCACGCTGAATAGGAACTTTGTCACCTTAATTTTAGGTCTAACATTCCAAATCTGGTGTTTCTCACCCTCTTCTCTTAATCCAGCTCAGCCATAAGACTTTATACACAACTAATTTATTTGTGCTAATTAACGGTATATGCAGCAACTTTCGATTAGAAATCGTTTGTAGGGGTTACGATTTAAGCTCCCCATTCAATCAGGCAATGCCGGCACATAATACATTAAGTATATGCATGTATTATAAACGATATTAGGCATGATGGCCGAGTGACTAGCGGTCTGGCACTCGGTGCCACAGGTCTCAAGTTCGAGCCCCAGTGGTGCCATGGATGTTTGTAGTGGTTCAGAATCCACTTTAAACCGTAGGTTCCAGTCTAAAATGATCGTGTAGCGTTGGGGGTAGGACTGACAACCCTATCCCGTAAAAAAAAAATCATTTCCTGTCTCAAAATCTGCCAGTAGGCAGACGACCTTAGCCCACCATGGGGCTGTTGCACCAATGAAGAAAAATATAAGTAAGTAGTTTTGTTTTCATTAATCAGTCAAAAGATGAATTCTCTTTCAAGGAATGCATTGAATATTATTTAAAAAATACATGATTTCTTACAAAACTCAAGCTGGAAATTTGACAGCAAATTTAGGACATGCTGCACATTCAGAATGCTAAAAATACTTTTTGAAAAGAATTTGATAGAAAAAAAAATTCATATTACGTTAGTTAAATAAAACGCAGAGCTTGTTTCTTGCTAGTTTGATTCCTACGAAGGAGTTGCTGAACACTACTTTTAGTTTTATTTTATATTGACTTAGTTCAGCGGTGGGGTCTGATGGCCGAGTGATTAATGCTCGGGGCCACAGGTTTCGGATTCAAGTCCCAGCTGCGCCATGGATGTTTGTAGTGGCGCGGAATCCACTTTAAACCTTAAGTCTCGGTCTCATGACTGTTGGGCTTTTAGTTTAACAACCCTACCCCCATGCAAAGCAAAAATGATCTAGCTAAATAAATGCAAAGCTAGCAAAATTTCACAAAATGAGCTATTCAAAAAAAAAAAAAATTGTATATTAAGAAAATAAATGTATCAAGCATTTAAGCATATTTTTTTTGACGAGGTCTATTATTTATGGATGTTTGTAGTGGTTCGAATCCCCTTTAAACCATAGGTCCAAGTCTAATATGACTGTAGAACGTTGGGTGTAGGACTGACAACCCTACCCCGTAAAAAAAAAAAAAAAAAATTCTCCTGTTTCGAAATCTGCCAGCAGGCAGTCGGCCCTAGGCCCATCGTAGGGCTGTTGCGCCACTGATGATGATGTACGATATTGTTTAACTTTGAAAATATATTATAATATACAAGTAAATATATAAAAAAAAAACACAACCTTGAATTTTAATGAAAAATGGAAACTCTTTTCTGTTCTCCTAGCGCAAATTGTTATAATAATTTACACTCGTTAACAAATTGAAACGTTCGTTATTGGGGATAACTCCTATAAAATAAACCCCACCTACAAAGATACTTCAACAAGTAAAGTTCATTAGGGGTCGCATTCTTTTAATAGTATATCTAATTGCAATGTAATGGGCCATTCGGTGCTTAAACGAAGTCATGAAAGTGTGAAAAATATTAAATAACTTGTGTCTGTGTTAATGTCCCAACCTAAGTTCCGATACTTAAAGTCTCATATTAAAGATAAAAATTATGGATGCAATTAAATATTCCCAACGATGAAATCGCCACTAATAGAAAATATTTTTAAGCTAGAAAAAATACTGGGACTTTGTGAAACGATTAACTTATCAGAAAATGAATTCTCGTCACAAACCTGAACGTGATACTCTAATCGTAAATCGAAAGGTACTTTCCTTTACATTACGGATGCGCTATTAAGATAAAATTACTTTTGGTGAAAAAAAACCCTGAAAATGTTTTCAGGAATTTAATGGCAGAATACCCTTTTCTGAATAAAAAAATTAGTTCAAAAATAAGAGATAAATGTAGTGTAAGATATGAGGGAAAAAATGCGGGTTTTGGTTGAGAGACTTAAAAAAGGAAACGCATATAAAAAAGGGAGAAGTAGGGTTTTTAAAAATGTAAAAAAATCTCCTTTTTACTTAATGTTTTAGAAGTCGTATCATTGTGGTATAAAAAATCGCCTCGCTGAATTAGAAAAAAAAAATTAGAATTCGATTTATTTAGAGAAAACTTTAAAATGTTAAGCGTATGTTTTGAAGAAATTGATAAAAATTGTGTTGTTGAAGTTAAAAAATGTTTTTATATTTTTTTTTAAAAAAACCTCATTTTTTTTTTGATGTTTTAAAAGTCATATCATTGTGGTAAAAAAATCGTCTTGCTAAATTAGAATTTATTTTATTTAGAGAAAACTTTACAATGTGAAACGTACGTTTTGAAGAAATTGGTAAAAATTCTGTTCCTAATGTAAAAAAAAAAAGGGGTTTTAAGATTTTTAAAATAATTCACGAAAATGTAAGTAAATTCTTTAATTTAACTATAAGGGCAATTGTTCAAAAATTTTTGCGTTATCAAATTTACTGAGATTGTTCGACATTTTATAACGGGTAATGTTGTTTCCTACATTTTAAAATGGGTAATGTTGTTTCTTACATTTTATAATGGGCAATGTTGTTTCTTACATTTTATAATGGGTAATGTTGTTTCTTAGGACTAAAGGGTAATTTCTTCCTGAGAGTTTTCCGGGATAATTACCCCACATTTATATTATTTATTGTAGAAAATCGGAAAAAAATAAATTAGGAAGTCAAACTATTGATTCAAAATACTCTATCACGCCCTAAATTGAATCTACTTGTTTTTAAAGGCTATGACTATTCTCCTTATGCACATTATCACTTGGATGCAACAGAGAATGATAAAAAGCAAGATAAAGTTTACAAATAAAGTATAAATATTTTTAAAATACCAAACTTTTTCGTTATTTTAGTATGCTTTATCTATTTAAGACACCGATGTTTTTATATCATTAAAGTATTGGAGATTTCGAATAATTTTCAAAATAACTGAACAGATTTTAATGAGAAAATAATAATCTTTTTTTAACAAAATTTTAAAATGAAAAAACAACATTTTACTTATAAAAATAGCCTACTAAAACCTCATTTAAAAAAAAAACATTCAGTTACTAGAAGTTAACAATACCAAGAATAACAGAAATAAATGGCTTCAAATATTACTATAACTAGTAATAAACAACATATCTATATTTAAAAATAAGTATGCAATTTTAATTTATTTTTAAATTATACAAATAAATCTAAAATTATCTTAGCATTTTGGAAAATATAATAAATTAGTAGTAATTCATTTGCATGAGTACATCATTATCGCCAAATAATAAAATCTATATATTTTTAAAAATAAATTTAATTTCACTAGAATGTTAACACGACGCTTTTGTTAATTAATAATAGTTAAAATGCATTACATTAAATTAGAATATTACTTAAAATAATCTTAGAGATTAAAATAAAATATTATATATTAGTATTCATTAGAGATTTCTTCTAAAGAGCTTGTCTGAAAAGTTTTGAAATTTAACTAAGAAAATCAAGGAAAATTCTCAGAAGAAATTAATTATAATTTGGTTTACAATATACAGTTCTTTGAAAAAAAAAATTCAAATAAAAATGTTCTGTAGTGTGCAGGTTGGAAACCAGATTGTAAATGGGTGTGGTTGGGTAGAGATACTTGAGAAACATGTTGGAGAACACACAGCTATATTTACACTCACAAACATCACACACATACGATTAGAGAAACATAATATTTGACACATTTAAAGACCTAATTATAGATTCGGTTCACTTCTAAGCAGAAAGCCCAATACTTAGTTACGCGCAGGAGGCGAGAAATACTTCCTCTCCGAGTGAGTCTGTAGGCCAACTAATACGCAGGGTTGCATTAAATATATTTCCTCTGGGGATTAGAGATAAACTAAACGTTTCTCAACGGTAGCGCAGGTTGTGCTGTGCTTCCTCTCAGATGAGAGTCTCGAGAATATTGACCCTTTCTCTAAACGCCACAGGGGGATCGGTCACAACTTTTTTGTGAAAAGCTTGATTTTAATATTTCCTCGTTTAAATTAAGTGATATAATTAATAAAAAAAAAAGTATACAAATATCAAAAATTACATTTGACTGGAAAAACGTGTAAAAAATGCATACCTAACAAAGGTACGCACACCTCTTATTACATTAAAGTCGTATCTCATGTTTCAAAAGATCTCGGATCTTTTCAGACCCCTTTAAAGAACCATCGCAAAATATTTAGATATTTCTATAAAACTGTACATAAAATTATAAAATCCGATTTCAAGCTAATAAAAAAAACATGACATTCACCTGTTAATACTAAAACATGTTTGCCAGCCTAAGATTACGGACAAATTGTTGTATGAAAATTATTTGGCACTTGGTAAAAGGAAAACATTA